>JABAJU010000307.1:0-12035 GCA_018220975.1 Tephrocybe sp. 9980TJB | reverse complement strand
TTCTCGTGTGCTTTAGTGGCCTTCACCTTCTGACGAGACCCCTCGCTCTGGGGAACGCCGGCCTCGCGGTATCTGGCCGTGGCCGATTTGGATTTTGCGCCCTCGTACATGTGGTCGCCGACCTTGGTTTTAAGCTCATTGGGGAGCTTCTGGAAGTTTTCTTGGAGCCTTGGTTCCGTGCGAGTTTCAAGCGAGCTAAGGTTGCATGGCACAGAAAAGGTCAGCGTCCTGATTCAAATGAGAAAATGACAACATACCTTCGACGAAGGTGCCTGTTATTAGTCACAATCCTGCGCAAGCCCTCTCGCGCATTCGGCAGATTCCCATTCTTGATCTCGGCATTCACTCCGCTTTGGAACCTCGAATGCGCAACTTTCGCCGCCGTCCGTTGACGGGATCCAGCACTCTGAGGCACTCCAGCTGCACGATACCTAGTGCGTTCGGCACCGTTTTTGGCACTTTCGTACATGTGATCCCCGACCGTCATTTTAACTTCGGTAGGGAGCTTTTGGACTTGTTCGGCGAGTTTTTTCTGTTGCGTGCGAGGCTCGAGGGAGCTGTCGGTAACAGGGTGTCTGCTTACGAGGGGTACGAGGTCATAATCAGTGATAGAAAGTATTGGAGGAGGAGCAGACTCACGCGATGGTGCTGCTGGCGCAGGCAATGATGGAAAGCGCGACGAGGGTGGAGAAATGCATTATAAATGTGATAGTTTTAATTCGAGGCCTGAGATTCTTAAAGGGGGATAAGTCAGTGTCGGTTGTATCCAACAGTCGAAGAAGAGCATTTACTATATAAAAAGTGGATGTTATGATAGATACTTGGAAATTCTCGTTAATGTCGATGGAAGTCCTGCTTCCTAAAACATTGTTAGAATAAGAACAGGTGCTCGAAAGACGGAGGAATACACACTTGAAATATGTGGAAGATTTACAGAAGATTGCAGAGTTCGCAGATGAGGAAGACGCGCTAGACCAGCTAGGTGTTGATTTGATATTCTGCAAATCCTCACCTTTTATACCTCGCCGCCTTCAGACTCCAGAGCCTGTAAGCGTTGCCAAGAATCGATGGAGCTCAAAATACGACGCGGTCGCCCAAGATCACCATTACCAAGGCATACCGTTGATCTTCACGACTGTTGATACTGCCTCTCAATCTAGTTGCAAAATTGAAAAGTTGACGATCACTGTTGGCAGGGAATGCTAAGCGGACGTCACGTCGATCATGGTGCTTACAGCGCTTAATCCCAATGATGATTGGCAACAGGATGGTGACCAAGACGCTAGGCGACCGACGACCGACGACCACTTGGTGTTGTCAATTGTCGCCTTGAAATCTTCACCGCAGTGTTTAGTTGCATGGTTTTTATTAGTGAGTTGACCTTGGATTCTTTAGATAATTCTAGAAAAATGCGGTCATGATTCTCAAGGTCGATAGACTGACTAACTATGGAGTTCAGACTGGCTCAGAACTCGTCGAAATCAATCAGGCATCTTGAGCTTTGTTCATTCGCTTAAAAAAAGGTCAGCAAGGATAGCTGTAAGGGTGATAAAATGCACGGACCCCTGTAAGCGACGGCTGAGGCTTTTGATGTGATTTGCTGAGCTGGCAAACTTTTCTGTTTTACACTTGACTTCCTTGAAGGAAGGTCCTCCTTGCCGCAGCCCTAAATCTTTGCTTATCACTTAATCCACTTCGTCAATTCTCGGCTCCCCGCTTGCTTGTTATGGATCTCGAGGACGTCTTCGCGATCATCGTTTATTTTCGAAACGGGTGTCGTTTGGTTTACACGGGTCAGATATGAGTAGAGTGTCAAGATATCGTGCGACAGAACCGTAGCGGATTCCGCGGGACGCCACTTGAGCGCTACTCCTGCCTTCTTCGTTCGCGTCAATATTTGGGCCCCTGTATACTCATAATAAACCGCCCGCTTCACTCGGTACCGACAGAACGACGCCTTCTTCAATATGGCCTCCCACCTTGAGAACCCATCCTATTCTGGCCGATAGGTGCGCCTCCATCAGTCATGGGGATAGAGGTATCGGGATAAGACGGAGAGAGGTGGTGTGAGATGCGGAGATTCTTTGACATACCGGGGGCTCTTGGAACCATGTATGCCACATGTATGCCGTTGGATGTAGCGAGATAGGACGGATGGAGTACCGCAGCCGGCCGGCGCCAGTCACAGGGCCGTGCATTAACCAATGCAAATGTCTTGATTGACATCGTCCCTATTCTATTCTTTGTGAGGTTTCGGTATTTCACGCGATATCTTCAAGATATACCCTCAAGCTATATAGGTCAAGTGGGCGTCTCTTTCGCTCCCTTCGGACCTTGTCCCGATTTCTCACAATCCTCAACCTACCGACGGCTTCTCCTTAGCTTGGCATATATATACACTCTTCCTTCTACTTTTGTACCTAACAGGAACTTCAATATCCCTCCGATTCCACCCTCTAGATTCCCATCTCCATCCTTCCAATGTCGACCCCTACAGCACAACCCGCTAATACTTCGATACCACCACTGCTAAAGAAGCAGCCTTACCCTTTTTGGCTAGGAGGTAGGTTGTGCTCCTTTTCGTGGACATTGCGATGTTGAATCTCGTGTAGGCGTGGCTGCAACCATTGCTGCATCCATCACCCAGTAAGTTGATGTTCATCTTCATCCTACATGCATCTGAAAGCCATCCCAAAGTCCTCTGGATCTTACCAAAGTTAGATTGCAAGCATCGGGAGACAAGAGGATGATAGAGAGTATAAAGAAGACATATAGAACTGCTGGTATGCCATATCGACGAGATGCTGCGCGTCTCCTTACTAACACAACCTACAGGCACTCGAGGTCTCTTTGATGGAATTTCCGGAACATGGCTGCGGCAGATGTCGTACTCGATGTGCCGTTTCTGGGCATACGATGAGAGCAAGAAGATTCTGGGAGCAGGGAAGGATGCTCCTGCATGGAAGCTGGCGTTGGCAGGTAGCATGGGTGCGTCATTCCTCGTTTATTCAGTTTCGACCTCATGCCTGATCGAACCACCAGCGGGAGGCATTGCTGGGTTCATTGGCAATCCTGGAGGTATGCTTCTAGCTTTGTTTGTCATGATCCACGCTGATCCCTCCATTAGAGATTGTCATGGTTCGACTCCAAGGAGACTTTGCAAAACCCCCTGAGAAGAGGTTCAATTACAAGAATTGCTTTGACGCATTGTTCAGGGTGAGTTTCCCCACACTCTTCTTAATGGGGTTGTGGTGCTTTTGTGATCGTGTGCCATGACGTATGTTTTTTTGCACACTACAACTTAACCAAGTCTTCCTTCATGTGGAGAGCTTGACAGCCTCCACCCTCTATGCTTCGCACCATGCCAAGAAATGCTAATTCTCTGTCAAATCATGTTCTAGATGGTCCGAGAAGAGGGTGCCTCATCACTTGGTCGTGGCGTCGGCCCTAACGTGTTCCGGGCTGTCCTGATGAATGCAAGTCAGCTGGCATCGTATGTGCGATCCTTTTCCATTATCACCGTTACTAATTTGTTCGTTCCTGCTTAGATATGATTTCTTCAAGGCTGAGCTTCTGAAAACACCGTACTTCGAAGACAACATCCTCTGCCATTTCACGGCCAGTTTTGCCGCAGTACGTACCTTACCCGATGATCATCCACATTCAACATATACTGATGTTATCGTGTAATGCAGGGAACTGTCGCTACAACCGTCTGCTCGCCGGCTGATGTTTTGAAAGTGTGTTATATCTGTACCACTCCACCTTAGTTTGCGCTAACTCGTCCCCTCTTGCAGAGCCGTATCATGAATGCGTCAGGGCCAGGGTCGAACGTGCGTTATTGCTCCTCTCGCAATACATTCCAAAGTAATAACCATCTTATCTCCCTTCTTTTAGTCGACACTCGGCGTCATCAGGGCTTCGCTCAAGAACGAGGGAGCTATGTTCATGTTTAAGGGCTGGGTCCCCGCTTGGACGAGGCTGCAGCCCACGACTATATTGATCTTTTTAACGCTCGAACAGTTGAAGAACCTCGTTGATTTCTCGAGATCGAAAGGCATTACACTCTTCTGATGTGGATCACCCCCTTTTTTTATCCTGGAGGTGGATGCATCAGCTTGCCCAGTACGTTTTTACTTCAGTACTCTGCGTTCGCATACCCCCCACAACTACGAAGTTAGTTTTGATGTGACATTTGTATCTTTATTGTACGATTAGTGATAGGGTTGATTGCAATCTTCACGAACTTCTTCTTGTAGAATTCCTTTAGCATCTTTAGCGCTTTGTTTATCTGATGATCTTTCTTGATATCTTGACTCGATGCGAGAGAAAGTGGCGTTGCAACAGAGGTGCGAGTTTTCCTTCCTAACATTGACTCTCGCGCACTACTTAACTTGGTATACTGACGCGATCGTGACGCGTGAGGTTCATCATGAATCGTGGGGAAATATATATTTTAGGCGCGTTAGGCGTCTGTCTCACCTCCGAGTCTGTTCACTGCTAACCGCTATTCGACATTAGTGACTCGCTGCTCCTCAGTGACTTCTAGCCTTCGATCACTCGCGTTGATTTACTTGGTTCACACAGCTCCACCTTCAGCTTAACAATCCCGCCATTAATGGGCGATGTGACAACCTTTTCGTTGAGGAGGTGATGTTCACGAATTCTCAATTAGACTAGAACCCGAAGAAAGAACCTCACTGGTTACTTGCCGTCGCCATTTGTAGAATATTTCGTTGGCTTAAAAGGTTTAACTGCTGAAGTGAGATTGAGAATGGGGTGTTTTGTATCAGTGATACCACCTGGTCCAGGAACGGCGAGTGGGAACCGCTCTAAGATTGAGTTGAATGAAGGGTATGAAACTTTTGAGACGTCAGCGGCACTTCAAATTTTCCAAGTCTCTCATAGGCGCTCTTTCTGCATACAGTCTAGTTGTTTATCATCTACATGCTAGCACTTCCCAAACTCTAATGACCTCTCCAATGTCAGGATTCTCAGGTTCGCTACCTAGCATTGACCAATCTCTTGCTCATTCCACATCTGCATTCAACTCGTCACGGTCTGCTTGAGTCTTCTCATCACCTGCGTCCGCCACTTCGTGCTCTCCTTTAGCCTTATCGGCATCTGCTTTGATCTCTTCCAGGTCTGCCTGGACCTTCGCACCGTTTGGCTCCTTCTCCCCCTCAGACATCGGCTGCTGGATATCAACAATATTGATGACTAGTATCGCCCGTCGTGGAATTAAAGAATAATCACTACGAGGGCTGGAGAAGACATACCGCCTCTATTGTCGATGTTCGTCTGATTTCCAACTGTCGCCTCGACTTTGTTGTCGTTACTGTTATCGAGTGAAAGATCCATAAGGTTGTGCGATGTCTGGTCTGTCAAGGCTACTGGGGTGAATGTTAGTCTTCTCAGTCCTTTTATGTCGCACGTTCAAACCCTAAATCAACTTGACCTTGGGAAGATAGACACACCTTTCTTCTAGTTTGGAAGCTCAGGCAGTGCGGGGAGCCACATCTTTCTTCCAGTTTATTTGTGCTGAATAAAGAATATCCAGGCCAACCTTGACAGAACCTTATATCTGCGAATCGCTAATGGGTTTGCATTCGAAATCATGCTGACCATTGTTGGCTTAAGGGCGACCTGGGGTATGATCTAGATATAGTAGTATTAACACGATTATACGATTGCCTGCTGTGTTTCATATCAATAATTTAAAATTACTTACTTCATGTAGATGCTGCCCCCCGCCTCTTTACACACTCTCCCAAACGAAGAACCTTTATCTTAGGTTGATGCAAATTGTGTTTCAAGACACAGAAACACTTACTTACATCTGATATATTATGTAGTCCACTATATGCTTGTATCTCCTCATAAAGAAACTTGAAAGCGGGATGGTAGGCAAATGGTGCGAATTTCAACCTCCTTCTGGAATAATATGAAGAGTAGCATGCTCTTTTCGACTTTCTTCGATCGGCCGAAACGTTTGGCAGAGAGTACTAGTCATAGTTATCGCATTCTGGCAGATTGGAATGATTAGGATCTTATGTCGTTGCTGGAAATAGCTTTTGAGAGAGGGCGCTGATCAACTGGCAGAGACGGCGAATGTCGTGGCTGCAGAGCTATGGATGAATTTTTAGCCTCCCTTGCGACTGTCCCCATTTCGCTTTGCAAGGTCCCTCTAACAGGAGGTTCTTGAGAATAGAAAGACGTGAAGGCCTCAGCAGATCCCCCTTCGATATGTGCTATCAGGCTATGTTCATTTCAATAACTGGATTGCGCACGCACAGGTTTCCTTCAAGCGATGTTGACGAACGTTGGTGAACGTTGATGCTGGCACATGAGATGAAACACCAAGAGTGCTGTGTTGTGATTTGAATAAATAAGTACATATTCCCTAACTATCCTGAGTTGTCTTGCGGCCTGTAGAGATGTTAGTACGTGGAAGAGCTCTTTACAAAGCACCATTCGAGTTCCATTAAATCGCAAAGGCTCCACGAAGCAGCAAGATGCGAGCGCATAGCATGGCAGATCGTTGGGAAGGAGATGGTCACTAAAAAGACATGCTTGATTCCCACCCAATGAATCAAGACTCAGGGCTTCAATACGCGTATTTTGGGATAGACATGTTTTGATACGTAGTTTGATACGGATGCGCGGAACGCCTACCGAGCAGTTTTCCGCCTCTTGAATGGGTTGGGCACTGGTGTGAATCGGAGCTATCGATGTACGTTTCGTAAATGCAGCTTGTGTGCCTTACTTCGCCCGTGGTCGTAGTATTCTTCAGCATCACTTTGCGTGTTTGGTGGTTTTCAAGGCCAGCTCATTCAAGTATGTCAGAGGAATATCGAAGATATCGCGCTATGAACTGGCACAAGTTAATAATATCAATCCGAAAAAAAACTGACATTGTGCTAGATTTCTCATCACAAGTGTGCCAGGACGTAAATTCCAGAACTTTTGTCATCTTCCGGACTAACCCACTCTAACTCGCCAACCTCTGCAGACATCGCCTCTACGTCTGCCTTGCTGATACTAGAAGTATAGGACAGAGATAATCTCTTGATACTGAGCCCAGCATCCCGTCTTGTCTTTAAGCACGAAATCAACTGTTTCGTTGGCATCGTCCAAGGCGAGAAGTCGCCCTGCATAGCAATCAAATGCCGGAGAGTCCTTAAGCTTTGTGCCTCGCAAGCCAGAGCCTCAAATATGTCCGCACCACATGACCGAACCTGCAAATTCTCGAGACGCTCGAAACGCCCCAAAAGATCGAGCCAGGCCATGGCTAACATCCTGATACCGATTATCGATAGTGAACTCACGCTATCTGTCGACAACGCTGAAAGAAGGGCATCTAGCGCATCGAAATCATGGTTGCTACGGAGGAGATGTGGCCTGTCGGGTGGTGTGTGAAGCACGAGGCTTAAGCGTGGTAACTCTATGATCTCTTGTAGATCTCGCCTCAAGTCCCTGGGAAACCTTGCGACCTGTGATTGCTCCCAAGCATTCACGCATCGCGTGTCTACCGTTTTCTCTACCTTCAAGATTCCGATGGGTCCTAGTGATCTTCCAAGAAGCTCTCCTAGCTCACGATAGCTTTGGGCAACAAATTCCACTGGGAAGCCGAAGGATACGGCGCACACCAAGGAGGCATTGACAGTTGTACTTGCGGGATACGAGAGGCGAGATATGAATTGCTTGAAGGCATCCAACCCAGTGCTAACCTCCAGGTATTTCAAATGCGCCAGTTCTGTGCAACCAATAAAGACGTCGAATGTTGGCGGTCTGTATAATCCAGGGCGAAATGCGGATAAGAGGACAAGCCTTTCGAGATTGGGGACGCAACACAGAGCTGATACCAACTCTGACACGGTTAGTCGTAGGTCAATCGCTGTCTCGTGGAGCTCCAACGTCGTGAGGGTGTCTCTGAGTAGAGGAGAGACATATGAGATCCCATACGTATGCAGGGAAAGGGAGCGTAGGCGATGCGCCTCCGTAAGAAATTGGTCTGGAATCAAATTGGAGGGGAATGGATGAAAAGCACCATGAATGGTGCATCTCTCTAGGAAGGGTGCCCTCCGAAGATCTATAAGAACCGCTGAAAGTGCAGCGGTGTCCCCTGGCGGAGTATTGTCAATTAGGATGAGCTCCCGGGTTCGCTGTAGGACTTTTGACATAGTACTTTGGATCAGGTAGAAATCCTTGATAGTCAATGTCACCTCGACTCGTAACAATGTTGCTTTTGAGCGACTCAGCATTTCAGGAACCCATTTTGTCTTTGAAAGGGGAATGTCGCTCCAAAGAAGAGGACTGTCTAGGGCGACGGTACGCCAGTGGGAACAGACGTGGGAAGTATGACATATCCAGTCGAGCTTTCGGGCATTCGCACTACCACGTTCGCATAACTCGACATGCTGGAATACGAGGGAGAGGATTTCCGGAGGAAAGCGGCAAGAAAAGCTGAGTGAGTTACTATCTTTTCTTCGCCTTCGTATGATTTGGGCGGTGTCGGTCGAACTTCGGTCTGTCGCCAGTGCTTCAGTACAACGTTTATGACCATAAAACTTTTTATATTCACATACCGTACGCCGTCATTGTGTATAATGTGCAAGTGACCAAGTTGTAGTCACTCTCGTACCGTGTCTGAGTCATCCCGCCTGTGCGCTGAGACTTTCATGATCCTGTCCGTGCACCTTCAGTTCCGGGCTTCTGAAGTCCCAGTACCTGCGACGCTCGTCGAAACTCGACAAAAATTGAAAAATGGTACTTATGTTCAACTGTTGTGGTTTTGGGCAAGTTAACATTTTAATCTTTTGATCGCTCGCCAAGTATGATTTGGTGTGGCCTGCGTGCGCGGACCGTGCTACCGATTTTCTTGGTATCACGGGCATTCACAACGGTTCATGTCCTTCTCAACATCTTTGGTCCTATTTTTGCCCCAGATCGGCTCTTCTCTGAGAGCGAGTTCACGATAACCTCTTTGGACCAGGTGGAACTTCACATATTTCTGACGTTTGACCGCAATTTCGCTCGGTGCGATGGGTCATGAGGCTTTGCGGCCTGATAAAGACCTAGCGACTGAAGTTGACCTGCTCTGGTGCGGTGTGTTCGACTTTGCGTATACTGTACTCCATTGATTTAGGCAATGCTGCATTTTTGCCACCATCCCGTCAAACAAGGTCATAACGTACATCTGTGGTATCTGCACGGGAATTTGGAGCCGTCTTTGTGCTCTAATTTACTCCCGAAGACACTCTGAGCTACCGCATGTTCCTTAGGCAACAAATATAGCTAGGTACATTCATAGTAGAGAATTCGTATAAAGGCTGGTCAGTACTGAAGTTACAATTCGTTGTCAGAGGCAACTGGACAAATCTTCTCATCGCCTCACCTTGCTTTTACACAAATAGCTTGCCATGTTCGCCCGTTTCAGCCTCCCTGTCATTGTTGCAGCTGGCATGTACTTGGGTGTGCTTCTGATGGAAATTGTCTCTGTGTACCTCGCAGTGCTGACCTGCTGTTCTAGCTAGAGCAACTCCGCTCATTTCTAGGGCCCCAGTTTGCGCCAGAAGCTATACGATTACTTCTGGTGACATTTGCCTTACTATCTCGGCCGCTAATAAGGTTTCGACGTTAGTGATTCTCTCCTCTTCAACTTCGACACTCACGTTGATTATCTCACACAGCTACCAGCTTCAGCTCAACAACCCCGCCATTAACGCTCAGTGTGACAATCTTTTCATTGGGGAGGTGAGATTTACGGATATATGCAAAAATGAAAACTCACAACCGTCACGTTTAGACTCTTTGCCTTGGCTACGAAGGGCAAGACTGCACTGATGTCCATATGGTGGCTGAAGGCGATACCTGCTTCGCTATTAGCGTTGCAGAAAACATCACATACGATACGCTTCTTGCCAACAACCCCAATATCAATGCCGATTGCACGAACATCTACCCGGACGAGGTGAGTCCACGGCTTACAATTTCAGATAGGCCGACTAACTGACGTCGAATTACAGGTTTTGTGTGTCGCGAGCGAGCCCGTTTATACTAGCTCCTAAAGACATCGAGATATCGCGAAGTAAGAATCCATAGAGCAGAAATATAGGTGTGAATCCAGCGTATTGTATCACTGAGGGCATCGACAGTCGGTGAAAGCTATTTTAAGCGTTGTTAAAGGGAGAGTCTGGAACCTTCCAACTCCCAAGCTACCACACTCTACTCATATCTGACCCGTGTAAACCAAACGACACCCGTTTCGAAAATAAACGATGATCGCGAAGACGTCCTCGAGATCCATAACAAGCAAGCGGGGAGCCGAGAATTGACGAAGTGGATTAAGTGATAAGCAAAGATTTAGGGCTGCGGCAAGGAGGACCTTCCTTCAAGGAAGTCAAGTGTAAAACAGAAAAGTTTGCCAGCTCAGCAAATCACATCAAAAGCCTCAGCCGTCGCTTACAGGGGTCCGTGCATTTTATCACCCTTACAGCTATCCTTGCTGACCTTTTTTTAAGCGAATGAACAAAGCTCAAGATGCCTGATTGATTTCGACGAGTTCTGAGCCAGTCTGAACTCCATAGTTAGTCAGTCTATCGACCTTGAGAATCATGACCGCATTTTTCTAGAATTATCTAAAGAATCCAAGGTCAACTCACTAATAAAAACCATGCAACTAAACACTGCGGTGAAGATTTCAAGGCGACAATTGACAACACCAAGTGGTCGTCGGTCGTCGGTCGCCTAGCGTCTTGGTCACCATCCTGTTGCCAATCATCATTGGGATTAAGCGCTGTAAGCACCATGATCGACGTGACGTCCGCTTAGCATTCCCTGCCAACAGTGATCGTCAACTTTTCAATTTTGCAACTAGATTGAGAGGCAGTATCAACAGTCGTGAAGATCAACGGTATGCCTTGGTAATGGTGATCTTGGGCGACCGCGTCGTATTTTGAGCTCCATCGATTCTTGGCAACGCTTACAGGCTCTGGAGTCTGAAGGCGGCGAGGTATAAAAGGTGAGGATTTGCAGAATATCAAATCAACACCTAGCTGGTCTAGCGCGTCTTCCTCATCTGCGAACTCTGCAATCTTCTGTAAATCTTCCACATATTTCAAGTGTGTATTCCTCCGTCTTTCGAGCACCTGTTCTTATTCTAACAATGTTTTAGGAAGCAGGACTTCCATCGACATTAACGAGAATTTCCAAGTATCTATCATAACATCCACTTTTTATATAGTAAATGCTCTTCTTCGACTGTTGGATACAACCGACACTGACTTATCCCCCTTTAAGAATCTCAGGCCTCGAATTAAAACTATCACATTTATAATGCATTTCTCCACCCTCGTCGCGCTTTCCATCATTGCCTGCGCCAGCAGCACCATCGCGTGAGTCTGCTCCTCCTCCAATACTTTCTATCACTGATTATGACCTCGTACCCCTCGTAAGCAGACACCCTGTTACCGACAGCTCCCTCGAGCCTCGCACGCAACAGAAAAAACTCGCCGAACAAGTCCAAAAGCTCCCTACCGAAGTTAAAATGACGGTCGGGGATCACATGTACGAAAGTGCCAAAAACGGTGCCGAACGCACTAGGTATCGTGCAGCTGGAGTGCCTCAGAGTGCTGGATCCCGTCAACGGACGGCGGCGAAAGTTGCGCATTCGAGGTTCCAAAGCGGAGTGAATGCCGAGATCAAGAATGGGAATCTGCCGAATGCGCGAGAGGGCTTGCGCAGGATTGTGACTAATAACAGGCACCTTCGTCGAAGGTATGTTGTCATTTTCTCATTTGAATCAGGACGCTGACCTTTTCTGTGCCATGCAACCTTAGCTCGCTTGAAACTCGCACGGAACCAAGGCTCCAAGAAAACTTCCAGAAGCTCCCCAATGAGCTTAAAACCAAGGTCGGCGACCACATGTACGAGGGCGCAAAATCCAAATCGGCCACGGCCAGATACCGCGAGGCCGGCGTTCCCCAGAGCGAGGGGTCTCGTCAGAAGGTGAAGGCCACTAAAGCACACGAGAA
>JABAJU010000306.1:0-12042 GCA_018220975.1 Tephrocybe sp. 9980TJB | reverse complement strand
TCATCTACTATCCTAGACCGCCTATCACAGTCCTAAGCGACTTCTATAACATCTAGCACATTGCCATCTTGCTGATGCATCTTGAAGCTTGAAACTTGAAGGGTGCATAGTTCTAAGGAGCATCTATCGGTTTATTTAAACAAGGCAGAATTTTGCCAATGATAGCACTTGTCAAGGTGATTGAGTAATTTGAATTCACCATGTCGCTCCAGGATTCTCACCCTGCACATAGTATGTTGCCTATTTGTGAGAGACTGTGAAGACTGCACTGCCATCATCATTTGGTCATCAGGTGATGGACAGTGCGCGTGACGGCCAGCGTTCACCACAACTTACTCCCAACCACCACCAGGACAAGGACCTCAGGTGGTAGGCAGTCTTCTTTCTGTATCCTTATATGCTGAGATGAACTATTCATTTGCAGTACTCCTTCAACCACCTTTGACGCTTTGAGTGATATCGTTTGTGTGGCGTTTGTGGCTATTTAATTATGAATATATCGCCGGGAAGAAATACGAGGCTCACGTACCATTTTTACCATTATCATTCGTCGCATTGGTCAGGTTGTACAAGTCGGCATTGGTTCCGTTGGTTGCGCTTTCTGTGGCTTGAGGCTTCTCTGAAATGCTGAGCTCAGTAAAGCAGAGGATCTCGGACAAGGAGCACTCACCGATAGCGATGCTGTGTGTGCCATTTGCGTTCTTGGGAAGCGTCCGAGCCATGCATAATGAAAGAAATCCATCACGCGACACAAGGTTAGTACGCCACGAAATGAGTCGCATTTTTGACACTGAAGTCAAGATCTATGCCATACAAGGCTTGTCATCCACTCTCTTCGCTGACAGTGCGGGGAAGTCAATTCTCTTGCGTCTGCCCCGAAAGCGGGGCAGCTAATTTCGCTCGCCCACCTGTGAAAGTCGAACATACAGTCAGATGATTATATCCAAATGTGCATTAGTAGTGCGCGGTCATACCCCTTGACCATATTCATAGTCAATGAGCTGGGCCAAATATTTTAGCATTTCTAGAAATTTAAAATGAGCAGAGATTACAGCCTCACCTGACGCCCGGGGGCTTATACTAGGATCTGCAGTGTAACCTCTCGTCCCAGAAACAGCAGGTTTGTACCGTGATTTGCGAGGGGGGGCTCATCCGTTCAAGTATCAAGATGCTCGGAGGCGGTATGGGCTGCAGTGCAAGTAAACAGAGTATACAGAGTATAATAGCAGAGATTGAATATTGAATCATTGATTACCCATCTGACCAACTTGAGCAGGCGCTTATGGTTTGACCCTCGGGAAGTTCCGGTCGGACTCTTGTCCACAAAGTAAGACTGCCACTATCTTGAACGATTTATTCATAGGATGGTAAGCACTATTCTATAGACTTCTGTTGTCAAACGGTTGAAGGGAATTGAAGTCTTGACTAGGGATCCTCCTCATGCGAATTTGGAATCTCTCCATATGCATCACAGTAAATAAGCGCTAGTGAACACCTCTAATATTATGCCCCAGACTTCCTGCGATCACGCACATGGCCCATGTATGGTTGTCACCCTCTTTACGTTGTAGCCTCTTACCGTTCTGTTTCAGGTATACATCGGTCGGACAGTCCTGTGAACGCGGACACTCGTGACACGGCATCAACTTCGTTTGACCCTTTTGTGGTATCGAAGACGCATCTCGAGTGCCGGGTTGCAGGGTGGAAAGGAAAGATCCTCGTTCTGAAGCCTCTGACTCCCATGACATGTGGAGGTGCTGACGAAGTATAAGTACCAGCAAGTGAACCTCTGCCAATTTCAGTACAATTGCAATGTCTTACAACGAGTTCCCCCAATTTCCTAAAGATATCCCCACGCACCCGCTTCTCATCATAGACTTTGACCTCATCCAGCAAGGCAATGAAATTGAAATCGATAGACTTTGGGAAGCGAGCACAAAGCTTGGATTTTGGTAGTAAGTATCGTAATTCAAAATGCTCGCGACCACTTATTCACATAACCTTCTTTTCTAGCTTGAAAAACCACGGTTCTGACGTTGAGGTTAGAGGAATGTTCAACATGGGCGCTGAGACTATGGCTCTGCCTCTCGAGGAGAAGCTCAAGTTTGAGCAGGGCAATGAAGGAATGTCATTCGGGTATGAATACTCTCGACTTTTTGTCTCAGTGAATAACCTACCTATTTTTGTTTTCTTATTCAGGTACAAATCCCCCGGCGCCAACGCTGTCGACTCTACCGGCAAAAAGGATGCTGTCGAGTTCATCAACGTCTCCAAGGATGACGCACTCGCGTGGCCCCGTCAGATTCATAGGTCATACCCCTCCACTGTCAACGCCGGCATGGAATCTACCATCATTCCATTCATACACAAGTCGGTCCGAATTAACAACGTCCTTCTGAACGTTTTGAACGACAGACTCGGGTTACCCGCTGGAATGCTCCTTAGTAAACACCGGGACGATGAAACTAGTGGTAGTGAATCGAGAGTTACGCGTACTCCTCCTTCTGAGAAACCGAAGGCAGACGACCCTACACTTGGGAGCCACACCGACTTTGGATCGTTAGTAAGCTAGATTTCATTCTCTTCAATTCCAATGAAATCTCTGAGGAGATTTACTTGTGCAGTCCTTCTTACACAACCGACTCGGCGGACTGCAGGTTCTGGTGCCGGAGACTGAATCGTGGCAATACGTAAGGGTGAGATGTCGCCTCCTGGGTGGTATTCAAATACTTATCATTCATTCACACGGTAGCCTATCGAAGGACATGCTATCTGCAACATAGGCGATGCACTAGCCATTTTCAGTGGCGGAATTCTCCGCTCGAGCCTTCATCGTGTCGTGTATGTCCCGTCTCTCTGTTCCACCTACAACATTAGTTGACGTTGAACAGTTCTCCACCTGGGTATCAGGCTGCAATGGAACGATGGTCACTTGTATTCTTTACGCGACCAGGAAACTCGGTTGTACTGCAAGCCCTCAGTGACAAGAGCCCCCTCATAGAAGAAGCGGCGCGTAAGAATGCCTCTGAGAAGAACGTCGATTTCAATACTGGAGTCACTTCGGCGGAATGGTTCGCTAGGAGGATCAAGTATCAGAGGATTGATAATCGTAAGGTTCGTTCGTTGATTCACACAGCCATGGGGGATAAAGTATGCTGATGATGCCATTTAGGGCCCTGAGACTTGGATGGCAAGCCGAGGCACTGAGGAAGTGCCTGGTGTCGCGTGAAGCATGGTTAGTTACAGGAGTACTAGTTTTAGCTCTGTATGTTCTTTTATTGTTGAATGTCAGATCGGACCGGTCTACCTCCGAACTTTTTGATCTCCAACTTATGTTATGATATCCACAGCACCTTTTATTGCGCCATCCTAACGAGAATTAGCGTGAACTCAGCAGCATATATCCCTTACACACTCGCTCGAACATGATATTCCTCATATTCCTTCAACCATGGTGAACGCTCCTCCCTCTTCGCTCTCCGAGTTCAAGTCCTTCGACACAACTCCTGTCATTGGCACCACCTTCCCCGATGACGCGGTTCAACTGTCCAGCTTTCTCAATGCCCCAAACTCGGACGAATTGATCAAAGACCTTTCTACCCTCGTATCTCGACGAGGCGTTGTCTTTTTCTCGAACCAAGATCTCACCATCCAGCAACAGAAGGAGCTCGCAACTCGGCTTGGAGAGCTATCTGGAAAGCCTAAGACGTCAAAGCTCCACATCCATCCAATTTCAGAGGATGTCCCAGAGCTGGGCGCCGATGTGTCGATCATCTCATCTAAAGAGTGCGTGTTTTTACTAGATATCGTCTCGCTCAGTCCTCAGAGGTTTGCTATAGGGGTATTACACAAACAGACACGAAAATCACCCATACGCGTGCAAGTCGAGGCTGGCACTCCGATATCTCGTTCGAACCCGTCCCCTCCGACTATGCTGTATGCTGTCCTACATCCTAACTCTACGTTTTGACTGACCATGACTATGAAGATCCTGAAAATGCATACTCTTCCAGAACTGGGAGGTGACACCCTCGTGAGTTTGTCATGCTATTCTCTTTTCGAGTTTACTGACATTATCCACTCCTTTGACAGTGGGCGAGGTAACTTTCATCTTCCAGTTCAAAAACAACGTTTAAGCTTTCATCAGTGGGTACGAGGCTTATGATCGACTTTCGCCTGCATATGCCAAGTTCTTGGAGGGTCTAACAGCAGTTCATCATGGCGGCGGATTCATCGCAGTACGTCCATCCTCGCTATTCGCTCGCCGTTGTGATTGATCACACCTCGTACTCGCAGTATGCAAAGCGTAACAACTTTAAATTGAATGATCATCGTGGATCTCCAGATAATAGTGGGGAGAGTCTTACTGCAATCCAGTAAGTCTATACATTCGTTTATATCCGTGTATCAATATGAAACTGTGCGTTCAGCCCTGTTATTCGAACTCATCCCGTCACTGGTTTCAAGTCTCTCTATGTCAACGGAGGGTATGACACCATCATCTCCTCATTCTTTCGAGTTCCTAACACATATCAAAGGTTTACAAAACGGATCGTGGAACTCTCACCCGAAGAATCTGACGATGTGCTTTCTTATCTCCAACGCCACATATCTGAGAACCATGACCTTCAAGTCCGCTACCGGTGGAACAAAAATGATATTGCTATCTGGGATAATCGAGTCACGTTCCATACCGCGACGTAAGGCATTATTCAAGTGACATTCGGATGACTGACAGATGTTGCTGGTCTAGAAACGACTATGGTAATGAACACCGTCAGGGAAATCGAGTTGTCAGTATTGGAGAGCGCCCTTATTTTGATCCTAATTCGAAGTCGAGGAGGGCCGCCCTTGGAATACCCCGCCAGGTGGTCGCAGACTTGTGAATGTTGAATTATTATTATCAATCGCGCACGTGTGTGTGGTAAATAATGCATTTTGTTTTCATATTGCCCTTGTGCAAGAGCCGCGTTATCGTCGTCTTGATCCAATCCAGATCATGTAATGCTATGGGCTATCGAGTGACATGAGTAGCGGTACACAGGAGGGGGGAATTTGGACCTTCAAACCTTCAAAAACTCCCCCTCCTGTGAAAAACTGCACGTGATACTCATCCTTTAGTGTGTAACCTGATCTCACTGTCGACATCCATCTCATTCATCATAGGCAGAGCCACTAGCTCCTGCGTCTGCTCACAGTTCAATATCTCTCAGAACTTCATGATGCGTATGCATTCAAAGCCGAGGAACGGATTGACGGAGACCCGGAGCTCGCGAGGAGGGTGTATGTATAAGAGGCTTGCGAGGAGGCTGGTGGAGAATGGGACAGGGAGAGCGGTGATGTTTGAAATGATTAAGGAGGATAATATGTATATTGTATTATTATAGTAAAGTATATCAACAAGGTCTGTCTACTAGTTAGTGTTTTGCTGGCTTGGGCTTGAGCCTTGAGGCCGTAGGCCGAGCCGGGCCGGACCTTCTGGAGGGCCTGTGGCTCGGCTTTGGATTCCTGAAAGCCCAAGCCGTGGGCCTGAGCCGCGGCTTCATAGCCACTGATCCACCTTTGATTGTTGATCAAATCTCTCAATACCTCTCCTCATCAACGTAGTCGCTTGTTGTCTTTCTAGTCTTTAGCATCACATAGATAGATAGGTTTGTAAAATCCTGCAAAGGAGTGGGCTGATTTATGATGAGGCCAATGAGGTCTGAGGCTGAATATAAACATGGGTATGTATGCTAATGCTTCATGCTTAACACTTGCCTTATCATCTAATTATTTTGCCAGCACCAGTGTTAGTAAAGCAAATACCTGAAGCCAACAAATTTGCAGACAAATTAGAACATGAACTTTATAACTTTATACAAAGGCCGTCGAATAAACTACCAGCTCATACAAAGCAAGCATCCTCACCCATTATCATCTCCCACAAAAGCTCTGGTTAAACCAGGCCCTATGCCTCAAAAGCTAGCTGCTCATCCCAAGCCACACCTATCCTGCAGCTCCTTCTCTGATCCCTATTGCCCAACCTACCTCCATACCACCCCCACCCCCCAGCTTCTGCCTTGCAGGAAGAAAGGAAAACATGAACACAGACTGGCATCTCCATCTGCCTCACATCTTTCTGGGCAGAGGAGGAGTTCCTTGACTTTAGACAACTGACAAAGTGCACCTGAGTGTCACCAATGCAAAGCTGTGGCCTGAGCCCAAGCCCAGCCCAGGCTGGCCACACAGAATGGCTTGGGCCCAACCCAACATTACTTCAGGCTCAAGCTCCTCAAAGCCAAGCCCGAGCTGTGGCTTTGAGCCCAAGCCAGGCCCACAAAACACTACTACCAGTTTCATTCTTGCACAGGTCGTCTGTCATGGATTTTCTCCAATATGCTAATACTCCTCATACCTCTTCTCCTCACAACATTCTCTTCTTCCCTCACGACCACTACAAACACCAGCCCATCCACATGGAGCTTTGCATCTATGAGTCTTCTAGCAATGATGATGATGGTCTTGTCATGCCTGTAGACAATCAATTCTATCCTCAGCATTTCAACACTTGTGGCTCTTTTCTTTAGGAACTATATAATCATGATCTCACAGAGCAACAGCAGCAGCAATCTTATCTAGAGCCAGAATAGCCATCCTTTCACTCACAGGATAATAACCAGTAGAATCACCAGCACCACCATGAGCACCACATGACCTGTGTCATGCAACTTTTCCTTGCATGCCCCACAATTGTGATGATGACATGGTCATGCACCAGTACCCTCCTTTCATCCAGCACCATGATTCTCTTCACCCTACATATCCTGCATGTCCAGATACTCTCTATGGTGAATCCATCTCAGAAGGTCACAAGTTTATGCCTTCTGTGACCAACTCTTTCAAAAGACATTGTTACCACTTGTGGTGGATCTTTCTGTAAGAAAGTAACACAAAAATGAAAAATGTCAGGGCAAAGACTATACTGAAAGAGGTGTTTATGTAGCCTTATTGCAATGTTGTTCACACAATGTACTTTTTCAACTAAAAATGCACTTTAGGCTGCTCCTCAAAGGGTCCCTCTTAGGAATAACCCCTCCACCCAAAAATTAGGCCTGGGGGCCTCAGTGATCATGATTGCAACCAAGGTACTTGGTGGCAACCAAAGTCACTTGGTTGTAACCAAAAACCAATGATTGTAACCAAGTTCAAATGGTTCTACCCAGCTTGGTTGCAACTATACAGTCCTTGGATACAACCATTCCATTCATGGTTGCAACTATTAATGCCCATGCCAATTTCTAAAAATAGAAAAATCAAACATTATCCAAACTCTCAATCTTGCATCCATCTATTCTTATCATATTTTTGATAATAAAACATCATCATAAAACATCTAAAATACATCAGGAGATATAGATATATTACAGCCTGTACAAAGCTCAGACTGAGATTTATTTGATGTAGAAGACTGCCTAGGATAGCAGACCATACAATGTAATGATTAAAAACATATCTTGGATGTCAATAGAGTGGAATATTGCTATCTATCCATAAGAAATTACATCTTGGGCCCATTGTGCATTGAGAGTTCCATAGATTAATTAATTCTTTAAGTCATCATCTGGAGGATTGCTCTAGATCTCATGTCAACATATCTGATCTTCTTCAGGAACTGATGGAGGGCTGAGATCTGTATGTAAAGTTGTTATCTTTTCTATTTTGAGTTGTAGTGACTTTATTTCCTCTTGTTTATTTCAAAAGCAAAACATCGGAATTACAAGTTTTATTAATTATCATTGACAATCAATACAAACCATCATTAATCTTAGTTATTGACATCATTGATAGTCACTAAAAGCCATCATTAGTCTGAGTTATTGATCATTTTATTGATATCAATACAAACAATCATTAGTCCAAGTTACTGGTCATTATTGATAGTCAATACAACACATTATTAGTCTTTTGCATGTTTTCCTTCAACATATGAACTAGGAAGGCCCACCATATTATTAGAACCTATTTTACATGATTTATGATGATGTTTACCCATCAAAAATACAAGAGGAATAGATAGATGCAAAGAGGAGGCTTTGGATAATGTTTGATTATTTATTGATGGCAAACTATCATAGTCCAAGTTATTGACCATTATGAATAGTCACTACAAACTATCATTAGCTCCAGTTATTGATCATTATTGACAATCAATACAAACTATCATTAGTTTGAGTTATTGATCATTATTAATAGTCACTACTAACTATCATTAGTCCGAGTTTTTAATCATTATTAATCATTCAACACATCATTGATTGCTATATCTTGTATTGATCTAATCTCTATTTTCAAAGAAACACAATTTCACATCTTCTACTTCAGCAAATGAAATAGAAAGAATATCTATTGAGTTAGGATGTATTTTAGATGATTTATGATGATGTTTCAAATGCTCTTGTTTGGTACAGTGTAGTGTTGCTACAGTTTAAAAGTCCAGTTTCAGACTGGTCTGGTTGAAACTCCGACTTATCTTATCAAGCCAAGCTTCCAAATGTGAGACTTTCACCCACAACGAGTTTGGAAGCTGACCACGATGATAGAATATAGAGTGCTGTACAGAAATTACAACAGTACAAGTAAATATAGGTGTTAGAAATATTGCAGATGTAAGAAACAAAGAGAAAGGCCTTATACACGACAAACTCCATTTAGCAAGTGAGCACGTGCTCCTGCTGCCACTCACATCCAGTGCACTGAGTCGCTCTGGAGTTGAAAGAACATCTGTTAACAGATTGAAAGAATCAAAATTAGCTAGCATTCAAGCAGTCACCTTTTGTTGAGACTAAGAGTCTAGGCTCTAGTAGTGAAATTTAGTCATAATTAGGGTCAGCATCAAATGAAGGTTATGGGCATAGGTAAGAAGTGTTCCAAGCTACTTCAGGCTGCCCCTAGAAGGGGGCCTCTTAGGGCTAACCCTCACACTGAAAAGTCTGGCCTAAAGGCCCCTCCAACCATAGGAGCTCCCATGTGTCACCACACTCATGGGAGCTCTCAACTTGATTGTTAAATATAGCCTTTATTTCTACCTATGCATGTGCCCAGACTGCTTCTTTAAATTAAACAAAACATTTTTTCTGCTGAGATATGATTAGTATATCAGTATATTAGATGAATGCCACAAAAAAGAATATTGTTGAAAAAATGAGGAATCCAAAGGAGGTGTGACTGTTTTTCATCATCAAGGCAGAACCATGAGTTTTTATGAATAATAAAATTAATATTTATATGCCTGGACAAATGTGTTAAAAAGCAGAAAATATGAACAGAAAAGCAAAAACCTTGTGGTAAGTGTATTGAAGCTAGGTGCAATGTCTGTGCTAATTATTACATTATGGCCTAGAGAGTTTTGTACCTGCTGGCCTGTGGCTGTATCCCAAATTCTGATGGTTCTATCACTGGATCCAGACACAATCTGCTTGCCATTTGGAAAGAATGCAACAGAAGTGACAAAGCTATCATGGCCTTGAAGAGGCTCTGAGACCTGCTGGCCTGTGGCTGCATCCCAAATTCTGATGGTCCTATCATCTGATCCAGACACAATCTGCTTGCCATCGGGAGAGAATGCAACAGAACTGACCAAGTCATCATGGCCTTGAAGAGGCTCTGAGACCTGCTGGCCTGTGGCTGCATCCCAAATTCTGATGGTCCTATCACCTGATCTAGACACAATCTTCTTGCCATCAGGAGAGAATGCAACAGAACTGATCAAGTCATCATGGCCTCGAAGAGGCTCTGAGACCTGCTGGCCTGTGGCTGCATCCCAAGTTCTGATGGTCCTATCATGTGATCTAGACACAATCTGCTTGCCATCTGGAGGGAATGCAACAGAGCAGACCAAGTCATCTCTTTGATCTGCTCACCTGTAGCTGTATCCCAGATTCTGATAGTCTTATCATCTGATTCAGAAACAATATGCCTGCTATCTGGTGAATATGCTACTGCTTGAATCTCATATTTTCCTGAAATAACAAGTGGCTCATCAAATGGCCAGTCAGTATTATTTCTCTCTATAACTTTGATAATTTTCTGAAACTTTGATAAATATGTTCTTAATACTATTGAGCCTTTTGGAGAAAAAGCTAAACCTTTGTGAGGCTGATAGCTGATATCCTTCTCGAAATTGCTTTTCAAATTTGATGAAATCCTAGAGCATTCTTTCAAGGTTTTCATCTTCTACTCTCTTATGTTAACATTAGTCAGAACTTTTGCATTCATGCTATGAACTTTAAACTTACTCTATTCCAATACAAAAACTCAGCCAACTGTCTTCCAGGGCTATTATTTACTGTTTGCATGCAGCTATGTGCCTCAAGCCAGAACAGATACTTGTGCACTTCAGGCTGCCCCTTGGAGGGTCCCTCTTAGGGATGACTCTCCCACTCAAAAATAGAGCCTAAGGGCCTCTTCAACCATGGTTGCAACCAAAAATCCTATGGTTGCAACCAGATTTTCTTAGATCCTTCCACTTTGGTTGCAACCATGTACTTGGGTGCAACCATTTGTACCTGGGTGAAACCATTTCATGCTTGGTTGCAACCACTTGTACTTGGGTGCAACTATTTGTACCTGGGTGGAACCATTTCATGCTTGGTTGCAACCACCTGTACTTGGGTGCAACCATTTGTACTTGGGTGGAACCATTTCATGTTTGGTTGCAACCACCTGTACATGGGTGCAACTATTTGCATTTGGGTGAAATTATTTGTATTTAAGTAGAACTATTTCATGCTTAATTCATAACTGTTATGATGTCATTGATAAATGTCATCAGATTAGATATCAAAATGATCTTACAGTTGAAAATAGACATCACAAAGAGAGATTTTGGATAATGTTGAAATATTTTGATGCCAATAATGTCATTAATAAATTCTGTTAGATTAGATATCAAAATGATCTAGCAGTTGAAAATAGACATAGATAAGAGAGATTTTGGATAATGTTGAAATATTTTGATGCCAATGATGTCATTGATAAATTTCATCAGATTAGATATCACAATGATCTCAAAGTTGGAAAATATCCATATAAATCTTTTTATGCCAATGATGTCATTGATAAATTTCATCAGATTACGTGTCAGAACACTTAGAACATACAGCAGAGGGAGGCTTTGAATAATGTTAGAATATTTTGATATCAATGATGTCATTGATAAAATTTCATTAGATTAAATCTCAGAATAATCTTTAGTGATACAATATATAGATGGAAATAATGTTATCATTAAAATTTCATCAAATGAAGCATCAGAATGATATACTAGAAAGATCTAGCCTGACTCTGACTGGACTATATGCAATGCATAATCTGTCAAATCACATAAAATGCAAGGCCTACTTTAGCACATTACTTTATTTTCATAAGTACTCTTCAATATTGTCAGAAAGAAGGTTCATATGCTCTGCTCAGGGTTAGCTCAGAGTTAGCTCCTATCCGTCCTAGGGCATTTAATAAGTGAACAAAGATAAATTATCATCATGAAATTCACTTCTTGAATCTTCATGTTTGTGTACTATACCTGTTATCACTACTCACTTCTGATGCACATACAGTGAAAAGAGAGCTTTATATCTTTATATTCTCTGCTCAGGGTTAGCTTAGTATTGCCTCTCATCAGTACTAAGAAATCTGATGGGATTGGATTATCATCATGAAATTCACTAAGTGAATCTTGATGTTTTCATATCATCACTGTCATTACTCTTTGTTTCTCATGCAATGCAGCAGAAAGAAGCCTTTGCAAGCTTTGCTCAGGGTTATTTCAGGGTTAGTTCAGGAGAAGCATAATATCAGAGATATCAGTTGCCTCACTTTTTTGTGTGTCAGGTCTATTTATGGGCAATTAATCTTGACATTCCCATATCATTACTGCTATCACTGTCATTACTCTTTGTTTCTCATGCAATGCAGCAGAAAGAAGCCTTTGCAAGCTTTGCTCAGGGTTATTTCAGGGTTAGTTCAGGAGAAGCATAATATCAGAGATATCAGTTACCTCAC
>JABAJU010000305.1:0-12093 GCA_018220975.1 Tephrocybe sp. 9980TJB | reverse complement strand
ATACATACTCAATAAACTTTGGATTTCCCTCTGCCAGCTGTGTGACTGTTCCACAGCCCCCAGAGGTTGCCCTTACACTTGCCCAAGACATTCCCCATTGTGAGAATTGCATAGTCAGGTAAACCCAATAAGCACTGTCCTGAGTTCTCATTGAGTCAGACTTATTTCTTTGATCCAATGTGCAGTAACTGCAAAATAGCCATCAGTATTTCTGGCCTGCCATGCATCACAGGTCAGGTTGACGTCTCTGGAGACTTTTGGACCTTATTTGAATATGCATAGTAAGATACAAAATGTCAAATATCATTTAATACATACGTTAAGTAATAACTTTAGACTTTTGAGGTGATTGACAAACATTTGTATTATGGTGACTCGAATGGACTTGCGACCAGGGATTTGTACTCCATCTTCAGCGCAGGATGCAATATCAATCATTTCTTCACTTCAGGCTGCCACCTCCCTCCCCTTTCTTAAGGGGAATCCCCCCTATAGGAAAACTCACCTATTAAGGGGTGCGCCCATGGGCTTGCCCAAAGGGGGTGGGTGCGCCCAAATTGTCCCTTGGGCGTGCCCATTCAGCACTAGCCAATTACTCTGGGCATTTCTTTGAATTTTGGATGCTCCAGAGCATGGATTGGCTAAAAGGGATAAATGGTAAGCATAATTTAGCTGCAAAAATGCTCAAAATACCTGTTTTGTTGCTGCAAGCCACTCGATGGCAGCTGTTTGAAACATCTTATGTGAATATCTAAGTATACGAGCCTTGACCTGCTTCTCTCAAAGGTGGCTGTCGAGCGTGTGCTGTTTCTCCTCTTCATCGGCCTTTTGTTTCTTGATATCTCCCAGTAATCTTGACTCGAGCTTATTTTCATTCACCTATTTATGATACTTTTTCTAGATCACGTAAGAAAAAGATAGAAATAGAGTATGAATGATTAAATACCGAGTGATGTGCCTCAAGATTGCGCTGCATAGTTGTAACTTCATTTACAATAGTGGTATCACTTGAGAGGTGTCAGTGGTATATAAATCAATTATATGTGTTGCTTATGGGCAGATCTTGCATTGACAATATTTTTTCTGCTTTCTATTTACTTCTTTAGTCATTGGCAGATGAAAAAAGTGGTCCACATCATGACGCTTATCTTCTCATGTTTCTGTCTCACCAATCTCCTGAACTTCAAGGTCTGCTAAAAAGCCATTGTTTGCCATAGCTGTTGAGTTTGCAAGTGGATGTGCAAGCCTTCTTGAGTGCTGGAGCTAAGGCATTGATTAAGAATAATAAAGAGAAAAATATATTATTACGATGTACCTTGTTCCTGCTCATCTTCATTATCACTTACAATAATATGCTTTGCAGAAGCTTTACTGCGTGAGGAAGCAGCCTCTGAGTTATTAGGTCCTTAGAATATATATAAGCTTGGCAAATTTGGTGAGCACATGTGATGACTCACCTAAATTGTGAACTTTATCAACCATGATCACAACTGTATTCTGCTGGCGAGATCCTCTGTTATCTGATTCAGAGCTGATGTGGAAATTGTCTCTTGAGCTTGCTTTTCATGGTAGGCATTGATAGCCTTGCATTGGAAGAGAAGCAAGCCTTGGAGATTATTTTCGTCTGTTAATCTGGCAGCAGGAACAGGAACTTGAGCAGGTCATGCTTGGTCAAGAGCACTAATTGAAGTTTATCAAAATCAATAAAATATAATGAAACTTCACGTACTGAAGATGTTTGAGTTTGTCGAGAAGCCTTTGAAGCTTAATTTTGACAAGGTCAAGTGGAAAATTGTCCACCCAGTTGAGCTTCGAGAGATACAAGCATACAAGCCCCAAGCCAAGTTTTCCTTTATGGATATACCAAAGTCATCCATTAGAGTCATGACAGTCTTCACCAAACAGGGCATCAAAGCACTTATTGAACATCTCAAATCCACTCTCACCCCCTGCTGAATTCATCACATTCCATATTTTGTCAGCTTTGGTCCCAGAAGCAACAGTAGAGGGCAAGGATGCTGAAAGACTTGAGACGGCTTTAACCAGAGAGACTACATTGGACATCTTGCCACTTGGAGAAGGGGTGAAAGTGAAAGCTCAAAAGCACCAGTGACAAAAAAAATCTTTTTATTAGCTGTATTTTCATTTAGAGAGGTAGATACATATCCATTCTGGTTGAACAAGCACAAAATTGCATGAGGATCATGTCAATTGTGAGCAGAGCAAGTCCTTGTTTCAAAGTTTGAGAACTGATGACATGGAAAAGTCACAAACACGGCTTGCTCTCCCCATGGGCCAGGCCAAAAGCTGTATCAGGCCAATGCCTTTGGCTTTGCCTGGCCTGGCCTAAAAGGGCTTGGCTTGGCTTGGCTCATGGCCTGAGGCCAGGCCATGCACAACACTACATCAGTAAAATGGCAGGGTTGTCTTCCAAATCTTTCTCTCCTGGAATGCATCTTTTGTCTCCAGGTCCATGTCTTCCTCTCCTGAAATGCATCTTCCATCTCCTGGGCCATGTCTCCCTCTCCTCACTCATGTCTTCTTCTCCTGGGCATTATTTTATCTCCCAGTCCAGACAATCATCTTCACATGATCTCTTTTCTCTCTTGCGCAACTATCGCGTCTTTTGCACTCATTCTCTTAGTCTTATCTGAGTGTCAGTGGTCAGTAATACTATTCTTATAGTACATAGTAGTGGCAATGTTCTTATTTACAAATCAAAATGTCAATGACTTAATATGCGATTTTGTGAGCATGGTGATTGAGATATTTATTAACATAAAACTGGTGGAAGGCATCTAAGCTCTCACTCGGTGAGAGCGCAAGTGCCTTCGGTACTCGATCCTTCCCTGCCCTCCCGATCAAGTGTGCACCCCGAAGAATAGTGTCGATGTGAATTATCGACATGATGGGGGCCCCGTGCACATCCAAATCCTTCTCTACCACCCACATCCCTGTCTCCTTGCATGGCTCATCCGCGATCGTGTGAAACCAACTCACCAAAGCGCAGGGATATTTCATTCGACCTGGAGTGGTGGTCAGTTCAAAAAACATGTGAACTCTAGCAGCGTGAAGGCCTCGAAAACCAGGCAGTGTTGGGTTGTGCTCTACAAAGACGCAGTTATAGCACCCGATGCCACCACGCCACGAGGATACTGCCCAAATTCTCTCTTGAAACATGCCACCAATGCCCAAGACATTGCTTGGGGCGTAGAAGGTTGCGATGGCTGATGGATAGACGCGTATTCGGCCCTCTGGAGTTGGACAAATCTCGAGCGGGATTTCAACCAAAGGAACCTCAAGTTCTGGGTGTAATTGTTCGTAAAGAAAACGGGAGATGAGGTCAGAAAAGGAAGGGATATTGAAGTGCGCTGCGAGACCTTCAGCATCAAGAGGAAGCAACCGAACTGTTTCTTCAAGTTAGCTAAGTCAATAAAATACAAGTTTGATCACACGCCTGGTTTTTTCGCAAGAGTAACTCCTCCCAATACATCCCGCCTATCTACTGCCCCTCCATCAACATCCTCATTGCTGTTTTGAGCAACCACCTGAGCCTCTGCTTTGAAGAGGGAACTTGCAAGCATTCCACGCCGTTCAAAGTCCATGCATGATGCTGCAAGCTTGTCCAGGCATTGATTGATGAGGAGCATTTGTCTGAGGGCGTTGTAGCGGCTGGATCGCCTCCATGGCTTTTTCACAGCACAGATATGTGCTGATTCAGTGATTGATGAGCACAACCCATTAGGGGCCCCGAATTCTTGAATCAATGTTCGATAATGAGTCATTGAGTGCTGTCGTGGAAGTGAGAATCCTTCAGGACGAATGCCGAGCTCTTGAAATACCACACGCGCTTGATGGAACATTGTGACAGCATTGTCAATGGCCACAAGGTCATCTTCATTGATTACCGAACGTCGAACAAGGTAGCCAAACTCTAAAAAGTGCTGCAATGCCTCAACCATCCTCGGCGGTACATGCCCCGATATTGCTGGAAGATAGACCTGCAGTGCCAGCTGTAAATTAGCCAAATATTGTACTGTAATATAACCATTGAACAAATTACCTTCATCAAAGCCTTCGAATCATCGCCCGTCCATTGTTTGAACCCTCTTCCCTCAGGAAACCTCCAAAGTCCAGGAAAAGGTGGTACTGCTGCAATTCGGTGGTCGATGTCTGCGATAATTTTGGCGGCATCATTTGGAGGGTAGGTGAGTTTTAGATACTCGTTGACCCAGGTGACAAGATGATCCTTAAAAGTCCCCTTAATAAGTTGATGCAGAAGGTCTGGGGCAATGAGTTCATGGATGTCTGCACCAGGGAAATGGTGAGTGAAGAGCTGTAGAGTACTATATTAGCAACAGCACCAAAGCCAAACGACTACACTGAGAACACGCACCAGAATATCTGATATAATGCCGTACCCATCCCACAGCACCTTCTTTCCTAACCCTTGAAACAACGCCTCAGTCAATATGTGCGTACGGTGACCACCTGGGCCATCAAGGTCGTTAAAGCGTGCTGTGCATCTTTGTACAAATGTGTTAGGCTCTGACAGTGCCAAGAGACTTGTGGCAATCAGAAGCTTACCTAGCACACCAGCCTTGCACAATGCAGGCGAGTAAGGCCTGCTCTGGGTAATCCGCGATGTAAGGACCTAAGCCGTAGATTACCCTTCGAAAGTAACCATCCCCGAAGCGGACAATGTCAGGCTCAGTCATGAAGGGGCGCATAGCCTCAAAAATATAGGAAAGGGAAGCATGAAAGATATTTCGTCGGAACTTGCGAAACTTGTCCGAGTTCTTGTGTGTAGCATCCGCTGCAAGAACATCAGCCAGATTTTATTGAATACAATGAGCCTCGAACCTTTAGGAATAGCCAGAAAAGCCGCGAGTGTAAGGCCGTTGCGACGTGCACGACGAACATTGTTGTGAATCATCCCATTTGAAATATACAAGGGGTAGTATTCAGTGTGCCCTGTTGCTACAGACACAGTAGTCTTATCACTGCCCATTATAATCGGACAAAAGCTCGAGCCGTGAAGGGTGGTGTCCTGTGAAATTTGATCCTGAGCGAAATTAAGGTGAGCTGCAGAGGAAACAAGCTGAAGAACTTGGCATGCACATACCGAACGACAATTGGCCCACTTGCCAGACATCAAATCGCAATACCGCCGCTTTCCATGGCTGTCATACACACGCTTGGCTGCAATGTCAATCTCGCCTATGAAATCAGGATTGCCAAGTTGGCTACGGATTACGGCGAGTGGGTTGTGAAACCAGATATCATATTCCTTGAGCTTCCAAGGTGCTGCTTCAATGTCGGCCTCTTCAACATTTCCACTGAAGCTGCAGGCAAATGATTGCCATGGAACACCGCCAATTTCAGTCGAGTCGATTATATCGTGAAGGTGCTGTTTTGAGGCAAATGGAGGGCCCTGTTCACTATGTCGTGCAGCCCAGATCTGCATGAGATCATTGAGAGGATTGGCTGCCATCTCAGTGTGTCGAAACAGTAGATCTGCGAGCTCGAACTGGTGTTGCTCATTGTAGGGTGTCCAATCTGTAGGCAGTGGATCGTGTAAGGGAGGGGGGGGCCGGGGGGCTCCTTCTGGCAGGAAATGGCCTTTAGCATCGCACAGAAGGCCTGCCAGAAAATGAGTGAATTTTTCAACAAAAATAATATCGAAATGCTTACTATTCAGCAGCGGATGATACTGGACAAGTTCTTGGTTTGCTTTGTGTGCTCCAAGGCCTTCTGGTTGGCCGGGATTGAGACCAGGGGATGGAGGAGGGGATGGAGGAGGGTCAAAAGGAAGCAGAGGATCAGATAATGAGAAGTCTTGCTCCGGTGTGGGTGTTCTGGCACCAGGGCTGGCACGCAGTTGTTGCGGCGGAGGGGTAATAGGCGCAAAGTGAGCATGCTTAATACGAAAATGCTTTGTGGCGCCCGCCGTTGTGCTGAAGCGCTTTCTGCAGGTCCTGTCATGACATGGGATGAGTCTGGGAATGAAGATATTGCTGCGAGTCATAGAATAGGAGCTTGGAGAGCATCTCTTCCAAGATGCCGAAGAAATCCAGGAAGTTTTGCTGGGGAGATTCGGAACTGGTGTCAAAACAAACAACAACGGCACAATTTTGACCTCGTACCATGGCTGTCACTGGCTGTCAGCCCACTCAACAAGCAGCCCCAGGCCTGAAAACTCGCTCAAGCAACAAAAATGTACACCCCGCTGCTGCAGCGGGTGTCGCTCCCAAGCCTCGTGGATCTCGCATGGAACAAAAAGAAAATCGCGAACTCAAAGAGAGAGAAAAGGCAGCGATCAAGGACGATAAGGCTCAAGCAAGAATACAAGCTGCTCAAATTGAAGATAGTCTACAGCAAGAAGACTACCATCGCGATGCTGCAGCAAATCATCTGCCTCCGCGCAATGTGTCCAATTTTCGACCAAACCTACCAAACCTTGGAGAAAAAAGGGGTAAGCATCAGTAGAAGGAGTATCAGCATAGATAGCCTTACTCCCTCTTGCCACAGCAGACAACTAGCGCCACAAGGGCAGTACACGAGTCTCAGCACCAGAGCGTGATGATTCGGGCAGTAGTGGCAATGAGTACGCTCAGCCAGAGTCCTCTGGAGAGGAGGAAGACAGCGACGAGCTTCAGGACAACGTGGTGGCAGAAGATGATCAATCAGCAGTCAAGCAGCGTGGCTAGACATAACCGCTTTGAGAATTTCTGATGTCACTTGGACCGAACCTGTCATCCGAGTCAATGGGAAATGCAAAGCTCTGTGTGTTACCTTATTACTCTTCTTCAATATACACACACTGTCTGATATACTGGTGTCTCGCAGAGCTGTACAGGCCACGCCTGCCCTCAAAAAGCACAAGAACTTGAATGCTTCTACTAATCATCGTGAAGGTAATGCTTTCAATTCAAAGTGGGTTGATCAGAATAAAGCTGCGGGTGCCAAGTCTGTCGCAGTTGCAAGGGAGAAGAACAATCGTGACTAGGCCGCTGATGACTCATTGGTCAGAATGGGTGGCATCACCTCTGATGAAGAAGACAAAGAGGCAGAAAGAGTGACTTTTAACGCTGCAGCCTCGGTTCCTCGGGGGAAAACCAATGTCGCACCTGTACGTATATGTTATCTTCATAGAAAGGTTCTAACTCTGTTCTCCTCGTTACAGTCCAATATCAGAATTACCCCAGGAAAGCAGGTGATGACGAAGACCGATCTACGAGGCGGTTCAAAGAAATGGAACCTCAACCACATCCCTACAGATGCGAAGGATCAGTTCTCTCACAGAGTGGTGCCGTTGGTGAAGGCGAAGGTTGGGACGATGGAGCCTTGGGCTAGTATCGATTTGAAGGGCCTTCAGAAGATTGTCGACAATGTGTTTGGTGATGAGGGTTATGAGCTGAAAGCTGGAGATGCCTGGACCGGCCTGGTGAGCACCTACAGTAGTACTATATGACTGCCCATTAACAAAGCCTTTGTACTGCAGATGTCCTACCACCTTCAGAGCTGGCGCAATCGATTTGCTGTGAAAGCCAGTAGTGCCATTGCTAGATACTTCGACAACCCACAGAACAACATGCAGACAGCCAAAGCCCGACTGGGGGCCGTGAAAGAGTGGTTGAATTTTGAGGGAGCAGACGGCGAGGAGACGGCACCTTATCAATTCAAGAAATGCGTATACGACGAGGATGATATTCGCCGTACACGTGTATGTAGCTTTTATTTTTTTTGCCAGCATGTTCAATGATCAGTGACCGTAAACTTATCTGCAGGGCTTTTGTCAAGCGCCCTTCATCATCGAGACTTTTGCTCTCGCTCATCTAAAATACATTAACTCGGTAGTAGTTCTTCGGGCTGACGATCCACCACACAAACAGCCAATTGGTGCGATGATTCTTTCTCTTCAAGCGGTGCATAATTCTTAGCTTCAAGTTGAATGACTAGTACTAATATCTTCATTAACCCACTGCCTGGCAGGTCGAACATGCCCTCAGGGAATATGAAGAGGATGGAACTCGTGATGAGGGGAGCGCAGGCCAGTTCTCATTCGACAACTACGGTGATTGTACTTTGGTCCAGGAGGTCAACGGCCGCACTACCCAAATGTTTGATCTGCGAGCCTCAAGATATATAGCACCCATCCGTGACAGTCTTGAAGAGAGGCATTGGGCGAAGATTTTTCGTGATGCGCAAGTAGTTTTGGCAAACAGTCCGAAGGGTCGTAAGAAAGCCAGAGGCTTATCATCAACTTTGAGTTCGGAGCCTGATCAGGAGCGCCCCCGTCTGAAGGCGTTCATCGTTAAATCGGACAGCGAATTATCGGGCTCTCCAGATGACGGTGGTGATGGACAGGACGCTTGCCAGCGCCGTGGCAGCAAGAAGGGGCAGGTATCAGGTTTGTGGCATATTCTTTCTAACATATGGGCTGCAGCACTCATTTATTGAATCTTTCTCACTTGCAGACTTTGAAATCGAAGATAGAAACAAAGAAAACAGAGACCCAAGGGGTCCAGGTGTGTATTGAGTATTGATCTTCTCTGGCCACACTTGTATACTAACATGGGCATTCTTGTGTCTACTAGGTAGCGGCGCCAGATCTGGCTTGAAGAAGAGCAACGGCAAGGTTGGAAATGGGAAGACCTCAAAAACCAACTACGAAACGATGATAGCAGCTGACCAACACCGTGACGAGGCCCTGCTGACTGCCGAGGAAGATGTTGAGGGAGTATCGGACGTCGACCGTGGTGCTGACTGTGATGATACTGATAGGAGTCAAGTCTCTGCCAGAGATGATGATATCGTTTCTGATGACGGTCAAGCATCAGCGTAATGGCTTAATAACATAGTAGTAAGTATTTCAATCTCTATTTTCACTGGCAAGCAGCTGATGGACTGTACGCTGGCAGACATGTGGGCTTAAAGGGCTCGAAAAAAGGGGGCAATGATGTGCAATTGGGGAGGATCTATCAGCTACATCGCTAGTGAATAGATAGTAGCATATGTACAAAAAACGCCAAGCTGTCCCCTACTAAAAGCTGCCCAGGAAGACCTGCGAAGAAAATGAGTAAGATTTAGAATGCGCAAAATGAAAGAAAAAACCTGTCTTGAGGTAGATCGTCGAGGTCTTGTACGCAGTCTTCAGGAGACGTCGACTTCTCCCAAAGACGCCGATGTCTCCAGGAGAAAATGGACTGGGAATATGGGAGACACTGCGTCTCCCCAGTCTTCTAGATCTTTGGTGTCTCCCATGGCTCCCAGAAGACACGAAAGACGTGAAAGATGGCCCTACCATTTTACTGATGTAGGTACAACAAGCAACAAGAATTTCTACGGCTTTTGCAAATGGCAAGAAACTACTTATGCATACCAGGTGCGTCATCCAAACATTTCAGTATCTTTGTTCTGATAGTGCTCCAGCAACATCTGTTGATGTTGAACGGGTTTTCAGCAAGGGCTGTCTTATTCTTTCACATGTTTGCAATCGCTTGAGCATGGAATCAACCCGTGTATTGATGTGTCTTGGGGCCTGGAGCAAGGCTGGTCTGGTAAAGGATGAGGACCTCAAGGAAGCGGCACAGCTTCCTGATGTGGGTCACGATGAGGAGCTGAAAATCGACGACCGTTGGGATGATGTTATATAGGCATGCATTCAAGTTGTATCTATTGTAAGAAACTTAGCGTATCAATCATTTACCGCCCAGTACCTGTGCAACCCACCAACCCATAACCCGTATGAAGGATAACCCATACCCGTGGCCAAGGGTACGGGTTTTTTGAGGGTATGAGTATGGGTTGGCCTGGAACCACCTGTGGGTTACCCGTGCCCATCACTATTTGCAGTCCCTGCGCTCTTCTTCGACAATTCTCTGTTCTTTTTTTGCTTGGAACACTTATTTCAGAAGTGTCCTTCTTCCCCACACCCCCAGTACTTTCTGGCTTTCCTATTCTTCTTCCTGTCATGTACTGACATGGCTTCATCATGATCGTCTGAGGATCTGAACTTTCCTCCACTGCGGCGCAAACGTTGAACCTGCACACAATCATATTCTTCGGATATGAGAGAAATTAGGGGGATCAGGAGCGATAGACCCAGCATGTCCAAGAATTCGCGAATGTTGCTCTTGTCTGGGCATTTGGATTCCAGGAATTTCTGCCGCAGGTTTGTCTGAGCATAAGTGCCTTTGTCTGTATATTCTGTTGTTATTGCGTCCCAACGCTCCTTGACAGTCTTCCTCGTTTGTACATGCATCAGCGCAGAGTCTGGTATCTTTTGGGTCAACAGCGATTTTGCGGAAAGTTCGTGTTTATCCCATTTCGCGATAGCGGCAGTCTGGTCTTCCGTTAACGGGGTCTTCGCTTCTATTTCAGCCTGGCAAGGGCGCACAGAAGTTCCGTCGAAGTGGCCCCAAAAACCTTTCGCTTCCACAGCATCTTGGAAGCGTATAGAGACCACAGCCCAGTTCAGACCAGAGGCTTCGAGTTTGGGTACAGAGGATGGCAGAGTGTCGGACAAGGATGTAGCAGCGGACATGGCAATGGAATCAGGGCCCATAACCTATAAGATTCTAGAAACCGTTAACCCAGTGTTTCGTAGCGGAGTTCATTTTTTTATCAGTTTTGCTAACTACTATATATATACTATGTCGGAAGTGAAAATTTAAGTATGCTATGCAGTAAAATGAGAGATCGAGAAGAAAAACGGTTTGCTGTGCAGTGCACGATCGCGCGCGCATATGATCGAGCCACGCACGTACTGACGTCGACTTTGTCCCATCACAACACTTCGCCTCTCGTGGCCTCCAACTTCAACAGAATTTGCTCCTACGACTGGCGCTACAATCTCTTTCCCCTTAGATCGGCTCAGAACTTTTTTCAACTCGTCCACTGCCGGTCAGTCTATGCGTACTGGTGGAGCCACATACCTTGCCGAGTCAGGGATGCCCCCCACCTGATCCAACCAACTGGGAGATGGTCGTCCGATGCGTTCCTCAGATACATCAGAAAGAACCCAATCCTTGTCCTTGCCCCACTTATCCCTCTCTCGTCGGCAACAACCAGAGATGGACTTGTTCCCTTGCAGTTCCTGACGCTGTGTTTCTCTCCTCCCGGGCTTTCATTTTCGACATTCTCCCATTAGCTCGGACATTTTTCCTCGTAGATGTCAGACATGGACATTTCCCCTTAGATGTGACCTGTGCTTCCCCATGCTCACACAAACACACATGGGCCTTCCCCCCTTCTTACCAGATGCGACTTATTTTGTACCCCTTTCCCCATACCTAGTATACTCCTTTTCGCCAAACCCTGCATTCCGACGTCCCTGTGTATCGCTTCCCTCGACTTTTATGATAGGGTTTAGCACTGATATAACACTCTCAAATGGTTCACATTTGCCATTGATTAGACACCTTCAAAAGTATCTTAGCCATATCAAACTATGCGGTGCTCGAATGATTATTCGCCACTCGTCTTTGATTCTTTCATCGCCGTAATCTTAATTTACTACCATGATGCTGGTAATTAGATTCAATGAGTAATTTATCGCGCAAACTTCTACGCCAAATTACTGCACAAACACAAAACTAACAAGATACACCGTTATTAGAAAAAATTGACAAGAGTACATACAGATATATATCCTTGAGAGACGGAACTAGTGCCGCCTCTAGCTCGTCTGGCTTCAATCGCTTTGGGCCCTCAGATGTGTTATGTGAAGTCGACACTGACCGAGGCCGTTTGTTAGTAGATGGCGTTTAGGCGTTGGACTGCAAGGGGTTTGTGTCATGGGCATCTGAGATCGAGTGCTCCAGGAGCCTGTTTGAGCTGATTGTCAAATACTACGCGTCAGTCAGGCAATGTCCCGCACCCAACCTGTACCCCCAACCGTGAGGGTAGAAATGGATCATTTATTGAGCTGATTTGACAGGTCATGATAATTAAAGTAATGACTAGGTATCGCCACGAGGATCGGGCACGCGAATGCCTCGAGGATCAAGGCCAGGAGATATTTGAGGAAGGCGATGGGCAACGATATTGAATACCACACCCCCGCATGGCTTCTGAAGAAGAAATGCC
>JABAJU010000304.1:0-12151 GCA_018220975.1 Tephrocybe sp. 9980TJB | reverse complement strand
TTTTGGCGTTTTTTGGCTGCGTGGGTGGTTGTTTGAAGTTGTGTCGCCTGCCCCCCCCCCCCCTTTACTCCCCCCCCCCCCCCCCCCCCCCCCCCCCCCCCCCCATAGTCAAGAATCGGAATGGATGCAGCCACCGTGGCCGTCATTCAAGCAATTGGAAATGACCTTGTCCACGCATTTGCCGCAATAGTGGTCGAGACGTTCTTCCTCGGTATGTGCATGTCTTTCTGTCAAAACAGAATCTGTCGTCATTCTGATAAATTCAATTAGCCATTTATACTGTCCTGATGTTCAAAGCAAGCCGCGTACTCATGTGAGGACCCGCTCATTTATCCTTGACAACGCGACTCAACAGATGCATCTAGTCGGAAAGGTCTCACGAGGGTCCCGCTGATAACTCTGATCGTCCTTCTCATCATGTATGCCATGGCCCTAGTCATGTGGGGTTTTGACATTACAAACTTCGTCCGTGAGGCGAAAACGACGCTCATTGAGAATCCAGAAGTGTCCATAGCGGACAAATATGCTACTGCAACGCATCTGACCTTCACCCTGGTCGCTCCCTTGGACCTTCTCTATGCATATATGGTTTGTGATAAAGTATTGCAATAGTAGTCTCGAATCATGACATGATGCTATAGTCTATATTGGGCGATGGTATCGTTGTTTGGCGTGTCTATGCCCTTTGGCGGGGGACGAGTCGCGCTTGGGTAGCCTTGATACCTTTAGCTTTCCTCGTGGGATCTCTAGGTAAGATCATATTTATCTCGCCGCATGGTTTTCGATGGCTCAACATTCCCTAGTGTCGGCACTGATGTTGACTTTCTGCGTAGCCCATCTTGGGACGGCGATAGTCGACGGGTCCTTCCAGAATCCTGCATTTTGCAAGAACGTTCAGACAGCTAGTTACAGCATGGCAACGGTAACAACTGCCGTCGCCACCATTCTGATTGCGTGGAAAACTTGGTGAGTCAGCACTCGCCGCGTCAGCGGCTGATGGTCCCTGCAGTTTCATTCAAATTATTTTGGTTAGGGAATACCGAAAGTCGATCAAGCCTATGGTTTCTAGCATGAGCACTGGTCCTGCAACGAGGGTAGAGAGATTTATGATCCTGCTAATCGAGTCCGGTGTGCTCTATTTCCTGTTTTTCGTAAGTTGGCGCTGCATTTTTTGTCTATATGGCGACTTGCATCTCATTGGCGCGGGACAGCTTGTGCAAGTTATTGGCAACGTACCTGGTGTCGAGACTAACCCGAGGCTGAGTTTCGCATTCTTTGTTTACTCCTTTTCGACGAGCGTTGTCGTTGTGCGTAATGTTCCTGTAAATCTTATTCATTCCTCTCCATTCCTGACAACCTCGAAGGGAATCTATCCAACTGTGATCATAATTCTCGCTCACTCGGATAATGCGGTACTCGACACGGCCGTAGCCTCTACGTTGACACCCTCCACCGGCAATTACACTAATTTCAAGAGCCAAAGTGGATCGGCTGGCAGTAGACGTGTAAATGATCTCGAGCTGTCCGCGTTCTCGGTGACGGCTTCTACAACTACACATGTGCATGTTGATGAAGTGAAATCAAGGCCTCTGTAAGTACTGTACTTGTACACACGCATGTATGTTTTGTTTTGAGGGCTCTCTATATAATTTATTTGCTTCCTGGTCATGGTGAGTGGTTAGCTTTAATTTTCAAGTTAGCGATCAAGACGCTTTCTGAGTCATGCTTGCAGATTCATTATGATGCCTACATTTCGAAAGCCTCCATCTATCACGAAGATTATGTGACCATAGACTCACAGGTGATTGATGCGGTACTTCTCTCCCCAAGTTGGGCGCGAAAGACAAGTTTGATCGTAAATCATACGCAACTCTTCCTCCCTTAATTGGCTGGCTGCTCTACTGTCGGACCCTGGCGGACTTTACATATCTTTATTTTGAGGGTCACAACTTTCAATTGTGATGTTTCTCACAGATGTGTTGTGGCAACTGTCGGACTTCACGCAACTCTATTCTAAGGGTTTCAACTTTCATCCACAGATTCTCACTTATAGTAAACTCGGTATATCCTTTCTCCCGACGATTATGGCCAACATCGCGCACCTCGTACGCGAGATATGTATCACGAATCTCCTGGACTTCATGGAAACACAAAGTGCCTTGCTTTTCTCCAGCCTGAGACTGCTGAGAATCCTTGCCAGCACTTATAATAAACACTCTTCCGCATCTTTCGTGATTGATGATTGACATAGTGGTAGCTCCCGTGATCTGTCTATTCTTTCCAAGAGTGGGAGCTAGAGCTCACGTCAACTCTGGTATTTATATGAAGAGCGATTCTGACTGCTGGTTGCCATACCCCACTAATACCGCCATTACGCATGGACAACGCCACGGCGACTACATTACAGCAGATTGGTACTGATGTAATCCAATCCTTCACCGCCATTGTTTTTGAGACTTTCCTCATTGGTAAACCGCTTTCTCACTGAGACAAGGCGACTAATGGACGATGTTCTTTTGAAGCGATATACACAGTGCTTGTGATAAAAACAAGCCGGCGGTTATAGTGAGTTTACATCCACTGCAATATCGTAATTTCCCTGCTAACTAGAACCCTTGGTTAAAGCCGGAAGGCGTCTCAATCTCGTGTATCACTGATTACTCTAATCGTCATACTTTTAATGTTCTCAATGGCATTAACTATGTGGTCGTTTGACATTATCAACTTTATTCGTCAAGTCCAAATCCCTCTCGTGCGTAACCCGGAGGCACCTTTGGTTGAAAAATATCAGGAGTCGCAGCAGAGTCTCTTTCGTCTGTTAGCACCTTTGGATCTCCTTTACGCCTACGAAGTAAGCACGGTTCATTTTCTTCGATCCTTCACTGGGATACGATAGCTTCTGTCCTTAGGCATTACTAGGGGATGGAATTGTGGTTTGGCGTGTTTACGTCCTATGGGGGAATTCCAAAAGGAAATGGATCACTGCCATACCGTGTGCTCTCCTCGTAGGCTCTTTTGGTTTGCTACAGCCTCTATTTCTATATGCTTCGCTTACAAATACTACCTAATAGTCGCTGCGATTTTGTTGACCTTCTGCGTCGTCCGCCTGGGTACCAAAATCATCGATGGCTCGTTCCAAACTCCAGCGTTCTGTAAGAACGTTCAAACAGCGTCTTACAGCATGCCAACCGCTACGACCGCTGTTGCGACAGTACTTATAGGCTGGAAATCATGGTAAGTCCGATGCAATTTGGCGATATGAGACTCCAGTAAATCTTCAAGTCAGGGAGTATCGGAAATCCAGCAAAGCGCTCCACAATGTCGCCACTTCAGTGTCTGGTGGTGCAACAACTCGAAGAGTCCAGAGAATATTGACAGTCCTCATCGAGTCTGGTCTAGTCTACTTTATTTTCTTCGTGGGTGTCGTCCCTTGGTCATGCTTTCCAAGCTGACCTCGAGCCACAATAGCTCATCATTGTAATATTCAATACCCCTGGCATCGAGAATAATTCGGGGCTAAGCTTCGCATTTTTCGTGTACTCATACTGTACAAGCGTCGTCGTCGTCAGTGGTTGCATGTGTCCATTTTCTTATTCACTGACTTCCTTTCTATCCTCCAGGGACTATACCCAACAATTGTCATCCTCCTCGCTGCCTCTGAAAGAACGGAAATAGACATTACAGCTTCTGCCCCCATCCACTTCTCTACCAGCAAGTTTAGCACCAACGGCGTGAACTCTAGGCGGGCCACTCGTATTGGGGACGATCTAGAACTATCGACGTTTAATTTGACCTCCAGCATTAACCCTTCTGGTTCAGAATACAAGCCTGCGGCGTTGTGAAGGTTTTTTTTTGCGTCTGTGAAGATCGAAAATAGGACATATAGTTCTATATAATTCAACCCCTACTCCATTAGAACTGTAGCCGCCTTATATTTTGTCGACCATATGATATACCTTCACAATTATCCCCTTGTAAACTCACCCTTAGGAAGAAAAAGAGATTCGAGATCAAACTTATGCTGTATTACCAGTACTGTAATAACCTGTTTAATGTGATACCACCGAATTATTATGCACAGCTTTACGGTAGACGAGGACCTCACAGGAACTATGATAGTAGTCAAGGAAGAGGGGTCAAAAAATTCTATTGAAATTACAAAATGTCTTGTTAAGCCTTACGCCCTCCTCTGCGATGCGTCCTGACAGGCTTCGAGCCCTGCTTTCCAGGTTCAGATATGCTGCCTGGTCCAAAGTCAGGCGTACCACCCAATGAACCAAAGATATCGCCAACGTAATTTGTGGGCGTCACGCCTTTCTCGAAAGTCTTCTGCCAACCGTTCTGAATGCCTTCGATCACCTTAACCCCAGCAAGGTGGATGTTGAGTATGGACGGCGTGAATCCTCCTGGGTCTCCAAACAAGTTTGCGGCAGGGGTCTGACCGGGGTATTCACGGTCAAAGTCCGACGCGGTACGCATGATGATAACGCGGGCGAAGTCGACTACACCGGTCATAGCAGCGCGCATCAGGGACTCAAGGGTACCATTGTCCTCCTGCTGAGTAGTGCAATACACACCGGTGCCGTTCGTGAATAGGGTCGTCGTGTTTTCAAAGGCCTCACCGAGGAGTGTGCCGCTCCAGTAGTTGTCTGAGGTTGCTGTGTCACATTCGACGACGGATGGGCCGCTGGCGCCGGCAGTGAAAAAGGGGTTTGTCGCGTAGTTGGCACGATATTGCTGCGCTGCCAGGGTATCGTTGAGTTTTGCCTGCTTCGCAAAGCCAACAGCAAGTTGCCTGAGCGCATCGTTCACTTCGAAGACTTCCGTGCCGTAGAGTTCAGCTGGGTATTGATCGGGTGCGAATGAACCTTGTGGTACATATCCAGTGGGGAAGCTGGGAGGCTTATCCCGTGCGTCAAACTCGTATTGAAGGGCTACCTGAACAGCGAAGCGAGCAAAGGTTACGGATCCTGTAGTGGCGACCTTGGGGCTAACACCGGCTATGCCGGCAATCATGAAGTAAGTCTTGGTGAGGTTGAAGGAAGCAGAGTGTACGAGAGATGAGATGGAAGTGGCCGCGTTGATTTCCCCTTCGCCCGTGGTGAGCTGGCAGACTGAACCGTTCTGCGTGCAGTGCACATCAGGAAAGAGGGGTGAAAGACCTGGGACGGTGATGTTACGAGCGAGGACGTTGAACTCGGGAATGTTGTACCACACATCACCCTCGCTATCGAACTAGGATAGATTTCAGCATAAGCGCTTGACAACGGGCGGAGAATGCTGCATACCATCGAAATGATAACGACTTGAGGAGATATCGGTGTCGCATTTTCAGTACTCGTCTGCAGAACGGCAGACGCTGATGCGAGGATAAGGAGCCAGGCTAGATTTGCCAGCAGGAATATGTACATAGTTTCAAGATGAGCTACGTTGAGTAATATGTCATTAGCTGGGCCGGGCGCCTCCTTAACAACGTTTAAAACCTACCCCTATGCTGCCTGGCAGGATGACGGATCGGATTTACTTGAGCGACTTTATAGTAGGGCCATAGCATGCCTAAGCGCGCTACAGTTATGTACCCATGAGGTTGTAGATGTCAAGAACCACATCTTTTGACGTATCATCGCTAGATGCCGTTGAATATTTAGAAGATTGAATCAGTTGAGAAGTTGGCTCCTTGTAAACATTCATCACAAAACTTCACGCGCCTTTCTGGGAAAGTACAAGCCCCAATGGGATAGAGAGGCATGGAGCTATCGAGACGTCAAGGAAACATTGGTCATTTGTGTATAAAAGAGATAGGCACAAAAGCCCGTGACCCATGGCCACGACGAGGAGATATATGAGATATTATGAGACTGCTCCGATGATGGCATTGTGCCGACGTCCCGAAACATTTAGAAAACATCTAGCCAACTGGCAAGGCGAACTGAAGGCCTCTGGACATCATGGAGCACATAAAATTCCGCAGTGAGAAGGCTATTCGGTTCTAAAATCAACTCCGAATCTAGGGAACCCACACTAGTTATTCTAACTTTCTGATAATACGACAAGCAAAGATTTATCTCACCACATTTTCAACTTCGTCCAACAAAATGCATTCTTCGTTCTCTCTCCTCTTTGCTCTTCTCTGCGTCCCCGCCGCTCTGGGTCGTGTTATACACGTGGAGGATGTTCTAAACAATTTCGCATCTGATGTCGCCGCTGAGAATAGGCCTCCCAAAATCGTTCTCACCAATGATGATGGCTGGGCAGTTGCTCAGATCCGGTCTGAATACTCTGCTTTGAAAGCTGCGGGCTACGATGTAAGCTGTGCCTTCATCAGGACATTAGTACTCAATTCACTCTGTCACAGGTCATTTTGTCTGCCCCAGCCCAAAATAAGTCTGGAACCGGCTCCTCCACCGCGCCTGCTACGAACTTGACTATCCCCTGCGAGTTCGATTCATGCCCTGCTGGCTCTCCTGCTGAGGGATTTAACGCCACTGATCGTAAGTTACCAACAACTTGACATCCAGATTGAATTAATTCAATTGTCAATGCCAGCGCATCTCAACTACGTCAACTCCTTCCCGTATGTCTCACTAGACATGATTTGTACCTCTGTGTAACTGACAAGTGTCTATTCAGTGTTGACTCCGTTCGCTATGGAATTCAGACGCTCTCTCCCAAGCTCTTCGGCTACAAACCGGACTTTGTTTTCTCTGGCAATAACATAGGAAACAACCTTGGGACGGTTATCAATTTCTCTGGCACTGTGTAAGAGCCATTTCTAGCACAGGCATTGATCTCACAGCTGACTTGAACGTTAGTGGTGCTGCTACTGAGGCTGCCCTCGAGGGCATTCCTTCCGTCGCCTTCTCTGGTGCCGGTGGAGCGCAAGTCTCCTACACTACCCTCTCCAACCACACCCTCCAGTCTACTATCGACGCCAAAATCTACAGCTCCCTCTCCTTAAAGTTCCTCCATCAGCTCTTCAATAACCCCGGTTCCATCCTCCCTGTCAACGTCTCCCTGAACGTCAACTACCCTTCCACCGCCAACTGCACCAAGCCTGAGGACTTCAAATTCGTCTTCACCCGTGTTTTACCCTCCACTAACGCCACTGACTTCCCCACATGCGGTGCCACCACGCTTCCTGATGAGACTTCCGTCCTTTCTCTGACTGAAGGATGCTACTCTTCTGTCAGCGTGTTCAGCGCTACCAACAAGTCGGATGTATCGGCTACTACGCAGGCTGTCATCCATATGAAACTCGCACCCATCTTGAGCTGCTTGACGAATTAATCGAATTATCCCCCCCGGACATTCCGTAACCAATTGTACGTAGCTTTCCTACATACTTACTAATAGTAGTATGCGAATGACTTTGGTTCGTGACTGTAAATACTTCTGTTAAATCAAACGTTCGTTCGGACCCTCATGCTACAGTGATGTATCCAATGTATTATTGGAAAGTGTACTTACACATATCATAGATAGATACACCCTCGGCCTCATTCGTTTCAACTTCGACTTTTATTTGTCAGAAACTCCCAAGCAAGATTCATATGCTGATGTCCATCGTCCAGCGCAAATGAAAAACGTTACTGCAACAAGAAACCATCATGAGCGACCACATGCACAGGTCGATCAGCGCTTAGTACCTGTAATGGAGACGAGACGGCATCTGACAGCATCTTTCTTCTCCCTTATGGAACTTGACGATGTGAATCAGAATCAGACAATGAAGGGACTTCCGATCCGGATGAACTGCTCTGCTTGTGGGTATGGATGAACAAGTAAGACTACATTACAAACTATACCTAAACCAAGGAAACTGAACCTCAAAGCATTGAAGGGTAATAAGGATAGAGAACGCGCTAAGCGATCAAGCTTAAGCGAAAGGATGTGTAAAGAAAAAGACCCCGTTATGCATACATGATCAAGCAAGGACTATTCAAATTTCCATCGTACATGGAAAGAGTAGGCACTCGAGCCTTATGCTTATTTGGCAAAGCTGAACCTTGGGCGACGGCTCCTCATCTCTCCTCGGCGCGAGTTCCTGAATGAACCCTTGCTGTTGCTGTTGCTGCTGTTATTGTCCGAGTTCTTATCTGTCGACGCAGCCGCCTGTGCTGAACTGGTTGCACTTGCACTGGTGGCAGAAGCAGCAGCATCAGTGGAGGCAGTGGCGGTGGCCTGGGCTTTGTTCTTGCCAGTAGCTGACGCAGCACTTGCGGTGGTGGCCGAAGTAGCAGCATCAGTGGAGGCGGAGGCGGTGGCTTGGCCCTTGTTCTTGCCTGTAGCCGATGCGGCGGCAGAGGACGCTGTCGCGGTAGCGGAATCGGTGGCAGCAGCCGAGGTGCTCGCGGCCGTACCGGTCGTGCTTGCTGCAGCTTCAGCGGCGCTCGTAGCAGACGAGCTGGCGCTTGCCGAGCTCGATGCGGCAGTCGAAGTTGCGGCGGCGGCCGCGGTGGCCGAGCCAGCAGAGCCAGCAGCAGCATTGCCATCCTCAGTGACAGTGAACTATGAGACAAAGAGATGTCAGACGATGATAGATATTAAGGAAGGCTTTCCAAAACTTACGTAGATGACATCGTCCAGAGAACCGTGCTGAGCAACAGGAACAATAACAGGGGCGTGGTTGGAAGAGCTATTGATCGACGACAACTTGTAAACACCAGCGGGGAGACCGGCAGTGACGTTAGCCGTAAGCTGTCCATTGGTGGCAGCGTCGTTCAAGCCCTTGAAGAAGGCAAAAGTCTTGGGATCACTAGGCGTAGTCTGCTGAAGCGACGAAATTGCTTCAATAACAACGTGAGAGTGGCCTTGGATCTGGCCCTTAGAGTTCAATTGCTGGGGAGCAGCGAAGTAGTTCTCTTGAGCATTGACGAAGAAACCGGTGTCGAGGTTCTGAATATTCATCACGATCGTGAACGCGGTGTTGGCCTTGATCGTGCCAAAGTTTGCGGGAAAGGCGAACTTGGAGGAGGGCATATTGGATGTCGAGGGAATCGCACCGATGGGAGCGGGGTTGCAGGAGCCGGTGGTGATCTGCGAGCCGTTGGTGAGAGGCAGGTCGGGAACCGTAAGGCAGAAGTTGATGAAGTTGTTCGTGGAAGTCAAGGATGGGACTTGGCCGGCTGTAGGAACATCTTGACCGTCGTTTGCGAAACCGGAAGCAATGACACAGGGATTGAGGGCTTGAGATGAGGGTGTCAATGGCTGCTAAAGACTCTGCAACTGGGTATACTCACTGGTAGAAGTCTGAGCCGCGGTGACCTCGGCAGCGCTTAAACTTGCAGCACAAGATGTGCTCAACTGTACAGGATTTCGTTTAGATGCGAAGAGCAGAAGTAGCTGTTCGACCTACAGGAGCAGCACTGGCAGTGGTGGTCGACGTAGAAGAGGCAATAGAGGAGGCAGCAGCTACCACTGCAGTGGTTTGAGCATTGCTGATTCCACTGCTGGTGGTGCTGGTGCTGGTCTTTCCACTGCTATTGTTGTTGTTGCTGCCAAAACCGCCGTTGTTATGGCCCTTGTTGTGATGAGTGTTGCTGGTTTGCCCGCTTGTATCTGCCGCATCGTGTTCAGCTATGTTGAGGGCATGATTCGTTGTAAAAACTCACTTGTGTTGACGCTGGCCTGGTTGCTAGATGCCGTAGTAGTACTAGCGGCAGCAGCAGATGTCGTTGAAGAACCCTGGTTGTTGTTTTTGACCTGATTGTTGCTGTTTCCCGAAGTAGAAGATGCTGAGCTAGCAGTAACCGTCACTGTATGGTGAACCGTAGTGACTTGACCAATCTGTATGAGTGTACCTGATTAGACATGGATACCAGGGCCACAACACGTTTACTCACTGAACATTCCTGCTGGTTGAAGTTGGATGACGGAGCAGCTTGTGCAGTGAAAGAAAAGAGAGCCAGGGTAAGGAGAGCCACAAAGAAAGATCGAGAATGCATTTTGTTAAGAAAAAGGGGAGATTTTCGAAAATAAAAGAGTGTAAATCGCTTTGAGGCTGAGCACTTTCAAAGTCTAGCAACAGAAAACGACACCAGTGTCGGGCGTTCGTAGTCTAAGGAGCGCACTAGGCGACAGCCACAGGCAGAGCAGACGGAGGAAAGAAAAAGAAAGGAAAGGAAATGGCGAGCTATCAATCATTGCTGCCCTTAAGTATAAATCAGTAGTTACCTTCACAACCCGGCATCAGTCGGCAATTGTCACCCAGAACTGCACTCCCCGGTTCTTTGCCAAGCCACCTGCCGTCTAATTCCTTAACCATACTTAGCTTCGTCAAGCGGTCAGAATTCCCCGAATGAAATTGGTCAAAGGCTTTCTTTCTGCTTTCAAGCTCGGTATTGCAATGGTTCGTTGCTATGATTGACACCGACTATTTATATCCTTTCGACAGGGACATGTACACATGAACTCAGCCATCGTCCTCTTCGTCAGAGCTTTTCGCTGACAGATCGTGATGTGAACAAGCTAGGTCATCTTGCATCAACGTCTACGTTTCCATCTGAGTGTCGACAATTTACCAACTCAGCCTCCCTCTCGGGGGCAGCTGAAAGTCGGTGTACATGTACAGACAAGAAACACTGCTAACGTCGTTTACTATACTACCATATGCATACTAACGAATATCAGGCAACACCTCACGTCCGCAAGTGACCAAACTGGCTACGGGGTCTCACAGCAACAGTCAAAGTCAAGAATCGAAAACACCGTAGATGTCCTGTTGACGTCGCCTGATCAGATGTGCCTTTGTGCTATATCATACCTCACCGTCTTTAGCCAACTTTTCATCAAATGCCGCACTGATGTCTAGTAGTAAGTAGATGTTGTACAACCATCTTCGGTGAACCTCTGTTCACACCCGTGCACGGCGAATGCCCTGTTCGTGTACCAACCTTCATTCGCTCACAATGTAACCATTTCCTACTTCCCGGCACTTCCAAAACAACTTGATTCTCAACCATTGATCGCACTGCAATTGACCCGCATCCCGAACACCCTCTGGCATCTCACAGCTAACATCGGCCGGGACCATTGCGACTCGCGAGGAAACAACAACCATCCCCGTCGCCAAGGACGACTGCCGAGGGAAGGTTCTGTTTTCTTCTACGTACTCATGCTCGTGATGTCATCACATCTCTTCACTTCATGGCAAGCTGACCAATGGTAAAGATATGACAACACGCCCACTTGGTCAAGTCAACGACCGTCGACTGTTTTGTCAGTTTCTGCTACCTATGATGTCATCGGATAGGATGGGCCCACCTTCAATGCTTCTCACAGTGTACGTAGGTACCCATCTCCGTTCAAGTTGAAGGGGTTCTTTGAGTATTCACTCCCCTACCTCCTGCAAGCGCAGTGATTGCGATACGGTGCGTATTTTTCCCCCACATACACTTTAAGTATTGGGCCTTACATTGGACGCCACCTGTGGGAAGCGGTATTGATTGTATTTCTGTATATCGGAAAATCAGATACGTAGTGCTCGCGGTGCGGTGCATGAGACATGTCTGTTTGTTGGACACCCGTTGTAAAGGAAATGCGAGGACTCATTCGGATTTACGATGCTGCCTCTACTTATATATATCGGAAAATCAGATACGTAGTACTCGTGGTGGGGTGCTGGTGCATGAAACACGTCTGTTTGTCGGACACGTATGCGAAGAACCATACATATATGGAAAAGAAACCACCTTCAAAATCAAAAATGTCGAACCGCGGATGGTAAGTAAGCAACTCAGAGCGAATTCCAGTCTTGTTCGACTGGAAATGTACATGTACAGATTCACGAAAGGGCACTCAAGATTGGACACACGCCAGATAAATGCGAAGTCGAAAACAACACACCGCAGGACGTCGACAGTTCTGACTTATCTTGATCTTGATCCTACTCTACGAAGATACAAACGTCACGCTGAAAACTAAGTCGGCGGATGGCGATAGAGCGAATTTACCTCCCAGGGCCAGCTTCTCGATATATTCTATTCGTTTCATACCGGTAAGTACATAGGAAGAAGGAAGTAATACAAATGTGACATACCTGCATGCTGATCGTTTGCGCCTCTTCCTTCTTCCAGCAATAATTCCCTCAAACAAGAATCCAGTACAGCAGCACACAACGTTGAGCGATATGACTGAAGCAAAGTAAGAGGGG
>JABAJU010000303.1:0-12176 GCA_018220975.1 Tephrocybe sp. 9980TJB | reverse complement strand
TTTGGCCCTTTCTGGCATAGGAAATCCTCAGACTTATTCTCTTTGGATTTCCCTCTGCCAGGTGAGTAGCTACCTCTTTATCTATACATACATACTCAATACACTTTGGATTTCCCTCTGCCAGTTGTGTGACTGTTCCACAGCCCTCAGAGGTTGCTCTTACAATATCCAGGACAACTGTGTAGCAGTCATCTTGGTATTGACAGGGATTAAGTGCCCCATACTGGTCATCCAGCATATTACTACCCATAGGTAGTTGAAACCTTGCACCTCAGGGAATGGGCCTACAAAGTCCATCCCAATCGAGTTCCAAGGCTAGGTAGGGATAGGAAGCAGATAAAGCTTCTCTGGTGGGTATTGGTTGAAGCCTTTGACACCATTGGCAAGTTTTGCAGAACTTGTGTACATCTTTCAATATTGATAGCCACCAATACTATTGACAAATATATTCTGATGTTGGGTACCAAAGTGACCAAGCATGCTATGTGCTTGATCCATAATCTGAGTGATTATCTCTCTCACTTGTGGCATGCATAGGACAGTATACCCTGTGAGGTTTTTGGTCCAAAGGAGTTCCTGATCCAGCATACAAGTTTTGTAATTTTGCGGGTCACTCAGAACTTCTGAGAGCAGAGCATCTGTTGCATACCCTCCTTTAATCAGGTGCAGAAACATATTCTGCTCCCAGTCTACTAGATTGGGATGTGCAACTGGGTTAAAGCGAGATTTGCCCAGGGTGATATCATCATGCTGCATATGTCCAGCATGTCGAATAGGTGATAACATACTGGCAATGCCTTCATCATTTTTCAGTAGTTCTCTTGCCTGCTCGTCACGCTGTTCCATTCTCTCTCAAAGGCAATGACTCTGTCAATGCTCTTTGCCTGCTTGCATGGCACAAATCTCAATGACTCGCTCTTTTATTTCTTGATACCAATGAAGGGGCAAATTGTCCCCTTGTGGATCAATGCAAACATCTGTTTGCACATAGAGGAGTGGGTCTGTCACAACTCCAATTGGGCCACACACATTATACATTGATTTGAGGGCATCCCAGGCTTCCTTCAATGTTTTGCCTCTAGCAACATAAACAAGTGGAGTGTCTCTAATGCACAACTGTATGGCAGATAATGCCTTGCAGTCCTTTGTTTCCAAGTTCAGATTTCAGCTTTCTTGGGCTCCAATGTTGATGCAGTAGGGATGTAAATAGAACCATCAGCATAGTCAAATAAGTCTAGATCAATAAGAATATCAATGATCTTGATTTTTTATACTGCAAAGTTTTCGGCTCCTTTTAGGGCATCAATGCAATACAGCGATGATGATGGGATGTCTGATGACATGATGAGAATGTTGTGTTAGAGTGTCGAGGATGTGGTATGAGAGTTTAGTTGCAGACAGGGCTCATAACCAGTTGATCAAATAATTGTAAAAATTACTGTATACTACAGAATACAAACATTGCTTTAAATACAATACTAAAAGTAAGGCTATGCATAGAATGAGTAACTATTTCATATTGTCTGAGTAATGTCCATGGGGTGATATCTATTAATAACAGGGTGGTGCATGACCAACCAATGTCACTGAGCATGTAACAGTTGTTACTGGGTGAGCCTCAGTCCTCAGTCTCAAGTGCATATGACCCAATTCTTTAGGGAGAAAAGGTGACTATACATACAAGTGTATAGATGGTTAAGGACAAGTAAGGCTAAGGTGTGACTGAGGGGGTCATACACTCTAAAAAGTAATCTATTACAGAGCAGATGACTCAGATTGCCAAGCCCATTTCCAACTTCAGTCCACATCAACACAACAGGGGAATGGACAGCATTGCAGACCCTGGAAGGGGTGAGAGCTGACAAGGCACATGACAATGCACAATGCCTGATGGCAAAGACCACCATCCATCATGTCACCATGCTTGTCACTGTGGACAAACTATAAATCAGAGTAACTCATGGGTGCACTCATTATGAGCCTTTGGATGGGCTTACTAGATAGTGATGTCATACTAGAGAACAATGAAGGAGGTCCTGCAACTGATCTTGTTGCATCAACGAGAGAGGTAGTCACAATTGGAGCTGCAAAATCAGGACCCACACTGGCATCACACATGATGACTGACAGTCTTCCTGCATTGGGAAGTCAAAATCTTTGAAACTGAAAAAAAGCTTTGATGACTGCTATCAGCTGTAATTCATTGGTGTACAAGTACAATTTGGTCATATATATATCAGACCAGCCTGAGTGTGGCTAGGAGATTCTTGTGATGACAGTGAGATGACATGTGGGGCACTGCAGTGAATGAATGGATTGAATGGATGGATGGATGGAGAATGGATGAGATGGTGGTATCAACCAAGCTAGATAATTAGGTAGAAGTTGCGTGTATGCAGGATATGTTGTAGTGCAATGCTATGACTGGAGACAATGAAAAAGAAAGAACACAGAAAGACACAGCTACAATAGCGAAAAAGCGCAAACTGGAGAGAATAGAAAGCATGTCGAAACGGGATTGAATGTTGAACGAACCGCAACCCAATCCAATCCTGATTTCTAACCGTTCGAGAGCCTTGGCTCACGATCACGCCTGACATGCAAGCGCCCTGACCCCCTCCTCCCAATCCACCTTTGTGACACTCCCAACGCACCTACACACCGAACACGAAACCTGCACGTTCTCCTCCCTATCTCCTTCTCCCACTGGTGCATCCTCACCCATCGATGCAAGCCTCGCCGCGCTCACAAGACACGCCGGGTGGAACGTATGCTCACATCTACCCTCTCTCTCTTTCTGACCTTCACTCTCACTCTCACTCTCACTCTGCACCCTAATCCCCACCTGCCTCTCCTTCCCCTTCCCCACCCGCTACGCCTCCGCCACCCGTGGCTCCTCATCCGACGGCCCAACCCCACAGCTCATATCCCAACACCGTAACCCCTCCTCGCGCTCCCGCCGCTCCACGCGCTGCCGCACCGTCATCCCTGGAGCGGGCGGGAGGGTCCATGGTTTCTTTTCTGGTTGGCGGAGACTACCCTGGCCTTGGCCTTGTGTGGGTGTAGATGGGTTGATGGGGTTGGCGTCAGCGGGCCGCGGACCGAGAGGGGGTAAGACGATAGGGGGTAAGATGATCCCACCGCCGCCGCGGCGTCCACCGGCGAAGAGTGAGTGTGTTCGGGCTTGGGGAGGTTGTTCAGGTGCATTGAGATTGGCATTGGCATTGGCATTGGCATCAGCATTGGCGCCGTCCCCGGCATCGGCACCAGCGTTGGCACCCATCTCTACCCCTCCCAAGAAATTCAGGAGATTTAAGAGCGGATCACGCTCGCGAGGCTCTGCCCCCGCTCCCGCTCCTGGAGCTGCATCCTCAGCCCCAAGCCCGATTTGCGTCGCTGGCTGGGGTTGTGGTTGTGGTTGTTGTAGTGCTGGTGCTTCTGCTGGTGTAGCTGCCTGTTGTGGTTGTGCATCCGCTTCTGAAGGTCCATTTACATTCGCATTCGTGCGTGGAGGCAAAGGCAAAGGCGCAGCCGCGACGGACGCAAGTAATGCTGTGAGGAAGCTCTCAAACACCGTGGGCTGATGTAGTTGTTGTGGTTGTGGTTGCGGGGCTGCTTGGCCGTGTGCTGGTACAGGCGCGGGTGTGGGTACTGGTGCTGGAGCAGGTGCTTGCACAGACGTATCACGTTGCCCATCCTGGTTCTCGCCCTCATCCACATTCCCAGTTGCAGGTGCAGGTACAGGTACGACACCTTCACCCCGTCGAACCTCAACCTCATCCTCAGCTGGGGCCTGGGCCTCCACCCCCGTCTGAGGCTCCTCTCGCCCCTCCCGAATCTCCTGAGCATAGTGCGCCAAAAACGCCCTTAACGCTTCCGTGAATGCGCCGCCCCCGCCCCCCATACCCGCCCCGGTGCCTGGGGCTGGACCAGCGAAGAAGCCTGTGCCGAGGGGGATGGTGCGGATCCTTGGAAGCGGGTTCGTGTTCGGGGTCGGGGTCGGGTTCGTGTTTGCGTGTGGAGGGTGTGGAGAGAGGGGAGGCAGGGAAAGCGGGAGTTGTTGTGGTAGTGGTGGTGGGAGGTCTTGCGTAGGTAAAGGTTGCCGCTGCTCTTGTCGTCGTTGTTCTCGTATAGGCGCCCCACCACCCGTATCCGTATCCGTATCCATCCCCATTCCCACCCCCATCTCGAAATCCATCTCCATGTCAATTACCCCTCTGTCGACGTCCATGCCCATGCCAATACCCATATCCAAATCCATATCATCACGCCCATTCTCTACCTCGTCCCCTCCTATTTCTGCTGCTGCTGCTCCGTCACCTTCACCAGGGTTCATATTCGCGTTGATGTCCGCATCCTCAACACCAGCACCATGCCCCAAATCAACATCGAAATCCGGCGGGGGCGGCCCACGCCCGATAATGATATCAAACCCGATAGTGTATATGGTTCCGTTGGGGAGGACACCGGTGTGTGTGGGGAGGCGCATGTTCGGGAAGTTTGGGAGGGGTGGGTTTCCGGGGCCAGGGGTGGGATTTGTTGGGTTTGCATTGGGGTTGCCATCGATAGGTGTGTCAGTGGGAAGCGCTGGGATAGCTGTAGGCTCAGCGGCTGTATGTAGGTATTATTATTAGTCAAGAAATGGGAAAAGCAGGAAAACGAAAATGAAAATGAAAGAACTCACCACCCGTCGTTGGATTCGCCTCATTCGCAGGTGTAGCTGCACCCACACCATCCTGCGCTAGCCCTGCTGGCATAGGCATCGGCATCTGCATAGCAAAAGGCCCACCCATCCCGATCCCCCCTATACCCATCCCCATACCGCGCCTCTGATACCCACTCTGATTCTGCGTCAACCTCTCTGGGTCAATATTGAACCTACAAGTAGGACACGTCGTCTGGCGGGGCCGGGCAAACCACGGGACGAGGCATGCGGCGTGGAAGATGTGTGCGCATGGCATTGATACAATTTTGCCCCCGCCGCCCCAGGTGTCGGGTGCGGGTGCGGGTTGGGCTTCAGGTTGGGGTGCGGGTTGAGCTTCAGGTTGGGCTTCGGGTGCAGGTTGGGCCTCGGCGTCACCTTCGGTGTTAGCGTCAGGGCCAGCGCCACCCTCGACGCCATCCCCAGTCTCATTCCCCGCATCCACATGGCCTTCCCCATCCTCATGCACCCCCTCCTCCTCATCATCATCATGTATCAACCGATCCCAACAAATCGCACACGCACACTCCCCCTCGGAAGTACTCACCGCCTCCATCCTCTTTACAAGCCCGACGGGCACCTCCTCCAGCGCATCCACCATCCGCCTCCCGCGTTCGGGGTCGTCTGTCTCGGGCTGCAGGGCGCCGCCACCCATGCCTAGGAGACCACTGAGGAGTCCGAGACCGCCTAGGGCAATGGGGTCCGGGAGGGGGCGGACGGTGCGTTGGCCGTCGGGGCCGATGATTACTGTGAATCCGTTGATTAATGAGCGGGGGCGTTGGGGTGGTGGTTGTGGTTGGACGGTAGGGTTTAGCGCTGGGTTATTGTTATCTTCCTGCGTAGACAGAGGCGCTTGCACAGGCGGTGGCACAAACGCAGGCGCAGGGCCCGCGTTAACGGAATACATAGGATCATTAACTCTTTCTGACGGATGCCTGCGATCCCTATCCTCGTCCTCGTCGTCCTCGACCCTCGCTCGGCGTCCCGTAGATACCCGTACTGGCGTTGGCCTCGTAGATGATCCCGGGATAGATACGGGCTCTAGTGGAGGCATGCTTGGTGCCCTGTGAAGCCTTGGCCTACGCCTTATTCCGGGCGCAGGTGCAGGTGTAGGTGCAGGTGTAGGTACAGCTGGCTCATTTGTATCGACCCACGTAGTGTCACCGTCATCTTCCTGTACTGCCTGCATCCAAACCTCTGTCTCGTCTGCCGAGTCTACGTCGTCGCTCCCAGAGTTGACCGGTGACTGTAAATCACGAATGTCATCGTCGTCGTTTGTGTGTGGTGGGTAGATTGAGCGAAGGATGTTGTTGAGGAAGCCGTCCATTGTCGTCGTTTAGTACCAAAGTCAGGTCAAAGCTCAAGCTTACCAATATTATGGAGCCACTCCTTGATCGTCGTCACATGACTCTAATCTCCAGTTTGTTCCTGAGGTTTCCACTTTCGAATGAATTGATTCTTTCTTTTGCAAACTACTTATACCCCGGGATGTTTTTTAACGTTGAGTGTTCTTGGATGATGCCCTGTGAACATGCTTGATCCTTCATTTACTCGTGTTACCGTGCTTTTGGGGAGTTTGGGTCTTTTGCGGAATGACGATCATTCCAAAGACTGCCTGCGACGCGTTCAAGCTCAGTATCCCAGCTGGTCTTCCGCGACACGTAAGACATGAATGCCATACATTACCGCTGCGGCGCTGCCACCGTCTCAGCACATAGAAATTGTTACCTTTTACACACCTCCCGTTTTGACGCATCTGGCGATGCATCCCGTTGAATATCGTCTACAGAATGGCCTGTATTACCCGTACTCAGTCACCACCTCGTATTTCACTTGACGGATATCATGGCTGCTTTATATCCATCCATCTTCAACCTCCATCGAATGACTTGCCAAGTATATAGTTTCCAGTCCGCATACATGATGCGGAGATTTACGGTGGCAGTTGTGCGCTGTCGACCTCATGGCCAGTGATAAACCGAGGTGGGTCTTGTCTCACGAGTTCCTGCTTTTATTTCCTGCCCTCATGGTATTCGACTTTGAGCCCAACGAGTATTATTGTATTCAAAGCTCTGATTTTAGAACGAATCTAGAGCTCTGGGTTGTCAACAAGGATCTGATTGTTTAACGTACTCTAGAGGAAACCCAGTCGCAACGTACAGGTGAGCACGTACTTTGAGCAACATTATCCTATGAACTCAACTTATCAATCTATCTGTAGTGGGTTCTTACGAGGTAAGGACCGCTAGAAAAGAACGAATATATGACCATGTCGGCTGCAACATACCGTACATCGCGGGTCTTGGTGACACCTCGCAACCTTTCCATATGCTGTGGTGGACAACAACAATCCCTGACTACTATGGCAGTACGAGCAATTTTTTTACTGTGACTCGGCCCCTGAAAGTGCTATTCGACTCGATCCGCGGCACGTCATTATTGATCGTATGGAATCCAACTTGGAGTCTCAGACGTAGGAGAAGATACTTCTCATTCGAACACGCCTTGCTCATTCCCATCTTCACACTCCGGTCGTCTACGATGGGAATCTTGAGTCTATCGAGGAGTTGGGCGGGTCATAGATCGTGCGTGTCGAAGGTACGTAGAGGGATGAACGTGATGGCGGCCCTTTGGATGAGAAGCGGGGTCATTGAGTTTCGGCAACGCAACACGAGCTCTGGAAGAGCATGAGTGAAATCAGTGACCTGGGAATGTTCGGATCGTTAGCCACCCGGACACGGAAGTCTTCAGCGGTGATGGTATCGTCCTCCTGCCAGTAAACTGCGGCAGATTGAAGATGACGAAGAGACGACTCCAGCTGCGGTGGGTATCTACGGCACCCATCGACCACGTCCTCAGCTGCAGCATCCCAGCTCATACACCTTTGTCATTGTTTCGCAGGCATTCTAACAACTTATCCTTCAAAATTCTGCTAGTCGAATAAGCGCGACGCGGGGCAGCCCTTTTCGCTCGTTGATGTTGAACAGTGTTTGCGGCAGGAAAGGAAGCTGAAAGTTTGAGGTCGAGGCAGAGGTAGCGGCGGCGTTAGTGGGCTGTGCGGCACGGAAATGGGTATACGCATGTCATTAGTGATGTCGACGTCGATGTGGTCTTGAACCTGGAATAGATAATAAACTAGCGAATGTCGTGTAAAACCGTATAATGAGAGTAGAGACGAAAGGACGACATACGAGGTTAAATAGCACACCATTGCATCGCTATATACATTTGCTAGCACGGAGCTTCATTCGACTTTCAACAGCAGAGCATGTGCTTGCAACCACTGCGCTCGGCAACAGCGTTGCGACTCGAATGGGCCGCACTTGACACTATGTCGCCCTGCGTAAAGGGCAGGCCACAAAACTCCAGAGAGTCGACGGGGCTTGGCTGCACTCCAGCTAATCTCCCCAACTCGCAGGCTCGAAGCCACTGTCAGATGATGGAGGGCGGAAGTGCAGAGTGGTTGAAATGGTGGACTGGGTCGTGGCGATAGATTCGTTCAATGACATTGATGTGGGTGAGGAGTAACATGAGTCGGTACTGGCTCCTGAAATTTGAAATGTCGTTTGGGTTAGAGAGCACAAGACATATGAAGCAGAAGAGCGCGTACCGATGCGGAACAGCATACGTACTATACACCTGATATTAGCAGCGCAAGACACTGACAGCAGCCGAACTATGTCTAGAAGCCTCGAAAGTAGACTTCGTGAACACCTCGTTTATAAGCGCTTAAGCAGGCGGTAGGAAATTTAGCAGATCGCGGTTGTCTCTTGACATGGACGCCCAAGGCCGTGTGGGATTGATTATTGATCATCCGTTCAGTGATTGATTATCCACATCGTCTTTCACACATCGACTACCAACATCATTACACACGCCATACTCCACTATGAACCCTGTATTCAGCAACAGCCACGACAATCAAATCAACAACAGTGTTGTTTTGTGTGCTGCTAGGGACCTGCATATTTATCACGGCGGGCAAGGTCTGGTTACAATAACAATGTCAACGAAGAGCCTTCTAATGACTTTTAGGTGACCAAGATACAAGGAAGCATGAACGTCAGGCTTCCAGCGATGACGGATTCAATGTCAATGATGTGCGTTGTTCTTAGCCCCCAGTAATACAGTATCGCGAGACTAAAAATCGTCCAGGACGTCAACAATCATTCCAAGGTTACACGAAAAAGAGTCGTACTTCCACGGATTCTGGTGAGTGGAATCCAAATTCAACCATGAACAATATTGAAGATCACGTACCTTGTATAGATGCAATATTCCTATCCAAGCTTCATGCTGTTAACGATGCTGGCCCTGCAGGCTCCAAAGGTTGTCTAGACGGTACTCGCATTGCTCTCCTCCAGCGCATTCATAATTGGGCCTTTGATCCTTCAGGACCAAAGACACTTTTGTTGAATGGTGCAGCTGGCAAGGGTAAATCTGCCATTGCCCATACAGTTGCCAAGCAGCTTGAGGCTTCTGGTGATGTGATTGTGCCTTTCTTTGCATTCAATCGCTCTGTCCAAGACCGCTCTTTATTCCACCTCATCCCTATATGGATGAAACATCTTGCTGAGCATGATGCCAAATACTTCAGCTATCTGCAAAGCTTGAGAAGTGATGATCTGGGTTTAACTGATATTGTTGACCAATTTAATGTGTTGCTGTCTGCTGCCCTGCTTTCTGGAGGTGACAATGGAACATCCATTGTTTTTATTGTTGTTGATGCACTTGATGAATGCCATGAATTTGAGGCAATAACACTCTCTAAATTGTTGTATAAACTAATGTCATTGCTTGAAAATGTTTCATTTATTCGCTTTTTCTTTACCTATCGCTTGGATTCACGGATTACAAGAACACTCAGTGATGCCTCTGCTTTGGAAATTTCAATTGATGATGAGCAGAATGCTCGAAGATGTGCAGAAATTTATCACATTTAAATTGAACAAATCTGGTTTTGAATATCTTATTTCTGATATTGTAGCAGCAGCACAGGGTTTATTTCAATGTGCAGCATTATTATGCCATGAATTGACAAAATCACATAAATTGTTGATATCAGGAACTAGGCAAATGTTTTTGCAGAGATTGAAAAATACACCTGAAACTTTACTCTATCAGACTTATTACCTCATTCTGAGCATGTATATTGATCACAACAACCTTGCAGTGATCAAGCTCTTTCAGCATCTCATGGCATGGATTCTGCTTGTAAAGTCACCTCAACCTCGTCAAGTATTTCATAAATTTGCTGCTGTACTGTTACCAGAGTATGAGCAAGATGACATCAATGATTTTCTTTCATGTCTTGGGTCTATGCTGAGCGGAGTAACTCTAGATGATAAACCCATTACTCCATTCCACACATCACTGCATGACTTTCTTGTTACACCAACTGAAAGTCAAATATATCATGTTGATCTTGGACCTTATTATCAGGAGGAGCTTGCCGTAGCATGTTTCAAAATCATAAATGCAGAACTCTATTTTAATATGTGTAAACTGCCAACATCTTGTGCTCTAAATTCTCAGATTGATGATTTGCATCAGCAAGTCAGAGAAAATATGTCATCAGGTCTTCTCTATGCAAATGAAAGCACTGCATATCATATTGAAAAGACTGTATCAAGCTCTATACTGAATATCAAAGAAGAATTAGAGGCATTTTTAAAGCATAAGTATTTGTTTTGGCTTGAAGCACATAGTTGTATGCAAACAACATATAATAACAGCCCAAGCATCCAGTTACAGTGTTTCGCAAATTGAGCAAAGGTAAGCTCAATGTTCAAATAAAATAAACAAGCTAAACAGTGAATAAGAGAGAGTATGTTGCAAATATTGAAGAGATGTTAAAAGACTTTATAAAATTTGAAAGGCGCTTTTGGGAAGGTTATCAGCTGTCTGCTCCTCAGGTCTATTATTCTGGTCTAGCATTCTCTCCAAAGGCCTCATTGGTAGCTAAAACATATTCAGCTGAATTTCAAGGCCTTATAAAAGTTATTAGGGAATAGCCTGGGTACGGGTTACCCACACGGGTTTGGTACCATACCCATATGGGTACGGGTACGGGTCACACATCCACCACCCATGCGCCACCCGTACCCATACCCGTACTCATAGCTATTCTGGCACAATTCGGCATTTTCGATTGCTTTATATTGTGTGCTACTATAAATAACATCTACTATACAGTATGTCGATCACATAGAGAGAGTTCAAAACTTTATTTTTCAAAATCAACAAATCTACTTTTCCCAGAAATAACACTCAAAGTGGATAATCTGAATGACATCGTTAACGGCAAGCGCAAACACTCTCTGACAGAACGTGCTCATAATGCCTTAAAGTCTGTCAAAACAGCTGTTAAACAGTTGGCACCAACTGCGAAGAAACAGCCTACTACTGCCAGTACATCTGCACATTGCGACTCAGGAGCCTCTGACATCAGCACCCTTCCCGCTAAAGAACCAGCCCTCAAAAAGGCTCGCTTTCCTCCTGCTGTAACAAAGAATAAAGTCAGTAATCACTCCGAGGATGCAAATGACGATGAAGATGCAAACGATGATAGCCTACCTGCACGAAATCCAAGTGCAAGTCCATCAGTAGAAGCCATTTCGCCATCGCACTTGACTCATTCATCATCCTCAGATGTAGAAGTTATAACACGAGAAGAGGCAGATCGTTTGGAATTAGGTACGTTGCTTGATGCCCAACTGTATACATATTAATTTTTTCACAGAGAAAATGCGGAAAGGATGGCGTACATCAGTCTATGCGTTCTTCAAGCCAGAACCTGAAATCGTTTACGATAAATCCGGTCGCAAATGCCATGTTTTTACATGCACAGCAAAAGGTTGCCAAGCTAAAGTCACTCGCTATCTTGATACGAAGGATGCCCAATCCACTAGTAACATGCAAAAACACATGCAAAAATGCTGGAGAGAGGATGTTTTAGAGGCTGCAGATAGTGCAAAAAATAAGGAAGTTGCTCGAAAGGACGTGATAGAAAAGTATAAGCAAAATGGATCAATTATGGTGGCATTTGAACGAAAAGCAAATGGAAATATCACATACTCGCATCATCAACGCTCGAGGACCCAGACGAGGGTCGAGATTGTTCGTTGGGTCTCAGAAAGTTATTGTCCTTTTGCAATTGTCCAAGACCATGGTTTCAACTGCCTGATGAAATGGGACATCCAGGTTACTACCTTCCCCATCCCACTACTGTCTCCCACGATGTCAAAACAGTCTTCTTGAAGGCTAGAAAGCAAATCGCAAAAATGTTACAGGGGTGTTACATAATTGGAACTCTAAGTTACGGGCCTTGACAATAATCAGGACTACGATGGCACACTTAGCTTTGCCACAGATTGTCAGGACTTGTCTACTCTCTGTATCTAATTACATTTTTCCTTCAGGTTCAAACCTATGCAATCACTATTCCACTCTTCCCTTTCTATTTTCATCCATT
>JABAJU010000302.1:0-12265 GCA_018220975.1 Tephrocybe sp. 9980TJB | reverse complement strand
TCAAGCTGACGAGAGCAAAACAAAGATATCAAAGGCATTTTCAGCTTATGGCCATGATAAAAGTTATTCTTAATGCCATGCTTCTCATCCACCAGCTTACAGACTGTCTTTGCAATAGTAGTCTTTCCTATGCCTGCTGGTCCAGTAAGCCAGTAGATAGGCTCAGAATCTGGTTGTTCTAGCCAAGATAAAATACCCTTGATTACATCTACTCTAGTACCTTCAGTGCAGGATCTCTGAACTGCAGAATTAAATTGAATATAAGCTGTGTGTGCTGCTGTTTTGAAAATCTGCAAGTTGTGTAGCTCAGTTCTCTGCCACTAGGTTAATATCTTCCAGAAGATAGTAGATTTAAAAGTCACCTGAAGAATTGTACTTGTATCATGTTCAATTGCCACCAAAAAAGTCATCTGTGATTAGTTATCAGTATTGAATGAAGGATATAAGAGAATAGCTTCACTTTGAACTGCTCAAGAGCTTTATTGATGTTCTGGTACACACCTAGTAAAATATCTGCATCTGTAGTGCCCTGCAGGACACGCCTGAAAAGGCCATGCGTATGCATCTCCTGAATCTATCTTCTTTAACTCATTTTCCATTGCACTGAGGATAGTGTAGGCATCTGTGCAAGACAAGCAAAAGATAGAGACATACATTGCAAGGGTCATGAGATTATTGACAAAGATGAAGAGTATTAAAGTGCACATCTAGCTGCCATATTGTCTGCCCCATGAATAGCAGAAGTGTCAGGAGCGGGGCTGCTTCCTCTGGACTTGGAAGAAACACGATCGAGGAAGCGATGAAAACGAGATCGTCTTCCATCGGAGCCAGAAACCGGTTGCGTGGTCACATCATTTCCCACAGGGTAGATGTTTCTGGAAGTTGCAGGGAGAGAGGTCGGTTCAGACGGTTTGGAGAATATGGGCATGATTGTACGTGAAGAGCAACTTTGATCACGATCACTGTGACAATCCCAACATTATCATCACTTTCTCACGCGGTGCCATGACGTTCAACACGACGTGTGCGATGCAAAGCCTGTGCGAGTAGCAAGAGTCCACCCTCACCTTATCGTGTGTCGTCTTCCATCCAAGGTTTCGCTTCCACCTCCCTCCTCCACAGAGTCCTTCGACGTTTCCGACAAAACGCGTGCCTGCCGCCCTTCGATTACCTCCACGACGGGTTCGGCGACATCTATGGTAACTATCGGTATTCCCCGTTCTCAATCGCGACCATGGGCACCGTGGCGAGCGGTAGCGGCGGTTGGTCGATAGGAGCCGGGAGATGAAGCATGTCTTCGAGGGTTCCTGCCGCCAGTGTATTTACGCTCGGTTGTGGGGAAGGTCACCCCGTGCCACAACCACAACCACAATCACAACCATAGCTGGGGCATCAGCAAGCCGTCTGGACTCGGCCGAGGAGTAATACTACTGCGACCTCAACCCTGTCGTATTGAACCCTGTACCGTCGACTCCCCGCCGACGCAGCTGTTGCCTGAGTCACCGATTCATGCCAACCCTCCTGGTCATGTCTCGTCCTCGTCAGGTTCTAGTTTGGGCTCTCCACGCCAAGGGATGCAGAATGGAACGGGAGTGAGAGGAGTCAGATCTGGAGCGACAGTGCAGTGGAAGTGACACGTTCATGAATAGGGATCGGACACAGGGAGGACGACCCGCCCCACTCAAACTTGCTTCATCAAACCACAATTCCATCCCTACGCAGCTTGGTCTCAGTCCTCAACACCCCAACATGAACATGAGCATCCATTGATCCGCTCGCCCGGTTACACACGGCATGGGCGTACCCCCGTTACCTCCCCCGCGTCCTCAACGGCTCAGTTCGCATTCACCCGGACTGCGCGCAGATGTCCAGTACGGAGGGGAGTGTGTCTAATGTATCGAGTGCGAGTGGGGGGCGGAAGTGGTGAGAAAGGAATCATGTCGATGGCGTTTCCGAGAGGTCTAGATGTGCTGGGGATGGTGATGGAGTCACATTTGGGATTGGAGGCTCGGCAGAGGCGGGGGGCAGAGATGGAGATGGAGACAACGAGTAAGGCGCAAGAGGAGGAAGAGGAAGATGGGTAGTGCTTGTGCCCGGAGAGGAAGGTGTGGATGTCGAGGATTGACACGAGGGATACGGGAATGAGCATGACGATCGGAACGCCCGGGAAGGAGATATTGTGGGCAGAGTGCAGCACGAGTCCCCGTTGTTGACTCCTTCATCTTCGCCCGAGCCCCGGCCAGATATGGTAGCAAACGGAAGATTGGCTCCGCTTGTGGTTGCAAATTGGACGGCAAGTCTCGATCCAAGGCTTGTAGTAGAGGATGACGGGGCGGAGAGGGAGAAAGAGTTGTTGAAGATGCAGCTGCGGGGATGATCAAAAGAGAGGAAACAACAACGATCCAATCACCTTCACCAACTTCACCACCTGCCACAGCAGCGTCACCGCCGCCTCTATTCACACCACAAATGATCATTTCGCCTCCACCAACGGTAGTTTCCCCCCCATCATCTACATACAGCACATTCCCCAGGCCACGTTGCCACCTAAAACACCACAGCGACCGTATCCCAACTTCGACCAAAACTTCTGACATCTGCCTCCCAGCTGACAGTTAATCCCTCTTCCTCCCTCATCCAAATGCGCCAAAAGCCACTCCTGTCTCGCTCTCTCCAGGCCCTATCATCGCCTCGCAATCCTGCACCAACCTGCCCCTGTCGCGCCCGCTCCAAAACCAACCCTAGGGCGGGACCGTCTTCCAAACTCTCCGGAGGGCATTAGCAGGACATGGGCCTCCAGGTGGTAAACATTCACGAGGACGCGGACCGACAATCTATGGAGTGTTGAAAGGGGATTTGGCAAATGCGATGGGCCCGGTGCCTATTCAATTGTGGGTCGATCTACCCAAAGCGACTACTTCTCCAAGCGGGAGTGTCTTGGTGCCAGATTCGATGGTGCCGTTGATACACTCACCGCCATCGCCATCGCCGTTGGGTATGGGGTCGAGAGTTGACCTGCCGTTAATGGCACAGACAACGGTGGGAGTACGCTTCCTTCGCAGCCCTCGACGCAGCTACCACATGTGGGTGTCCAGCCGAGGTTGGCGGCGAGGAGAATGGGATCAGTCGCGAGTTTTAATGATACGCTGAAAACGATAGGCAGCATTGAGTTGGCTGGCAAGGCTGCTCCTTCGGAGGCTGGGTCTGCAGCAGGTGGTGTGATACCTCGTGCAAACTTTTTCCCGGTTGTTGGTGGTGCGCGGCTGCAGTCGAGAAGTTTTTCGCACGTTCAGAGTACGTCAACGGAGATTCCGTTACCTGTTCAGCAGAGGTAAGGTTTGGCTTAATTATTTTTCATTGCATCGATATTCAAATTCTTCTTTGCCAGTCGTGATCTCCACGAACAGCAGATACCGACAGCGACATAGGTCAAGCGGTCCAAAGTTTCCTACAGTGACCGTGGCACAAATTCACGCCGCAAGGTCCCAAGCAAGCCAGCGACGTGATGACCTACAGCTGCCAACAGCATCTAGGTTTCTCTCCGAGTTTCCCGATGAGGTTGATGTATTCTTGCCAACCGGAGAGTTGGGTCAGCCGGATACTCAGTCGAAGCGTCGTCGACAAAGTTGAACATTCTATCACTAATAGAATACATCGTGGCATAATAATCTTATCAATGAAAATATCTGCTTTGTAACATTACTATTTTTGGTAGGTGGGGAGAGTAAGGAAACTTGCAAATAAATCATTTCGATCAGGTCTGGCTCTCCACTCTTTGCCAGCGGCAGGGGTTTCTTGCTTCAAGAATTCTATGAAGTCGAACTTGATTTGCCCCTCAACTTGTAAAATTTGAGCTTCCCAAACCCGGGCCCGGGATCCGCGCACGATAAACGAACATCATCTCTAACGAAGCCCATTAACACAACAAGACACTCACCATTGACTGTAGAATTCTTCTCACTGTCGAGCCCTCCCCATCCTAAGCTAACCCTCATCACTACTGCTATAACTACCCCCTTCAACTTATTCAGAAGTACAGATTGACCAAGGCTTGTTGTCGTTCTAAGAGGGTGGACAGGCGCTCAACCACCTGCCGAGGAGTGTAAGTGTCTGGAGCAGTGAGAACATGAACTAGAGCAATGCGCTTGCACGAAGACGAGGAGGGGGTTAAGATGAAACCGAGACATGAATAGCCGTGCTCTGGCCTCCTTTGGTCTCAACATAGTCCAAGTACGTAACCCAACAGCAGTGGAACAGCGGGAGGGCATTGGAGATGGCAAAAATAATCATGAGGCAGCACAGTGCGATAGAGGTATTGATAACGAGTATATGGGCCTTGATGGTAAGAGAAAAAGATCATGTGGTAGTTACCTCGTGATGCGATGGACTTGGACCGAGTGATAAGATTACGATAAGCCACTGAGAGAGTGATTGATCACTTCGATACAGCACTCTCTCATCTACCACCACATTGTCCTCGGTTTAAATTCTTTTGCTCAAGTAAAAATATGTTCAACAACAATCAGAACATGGAAATACGTGACAACAACATTTCCAATATTGCTGGGAATCAAATCAACGCTCAAACTGTGTTCTTTTATCAGGGCGAGCACCGACAAGGTTGTGAACTATAATTGACACACAATCCTGATCACTTACTTGCCACTCAGATTCTCGGAAGCGAGAACGCCAGTCTTCCCTTGAGGGTGACAATCCAATCGTCTCCAATGATGTGCGCCATTCTGAGCTTCAATTAATGATCCACAGTGAGATTAAAACTCGTCCAGGACCTCAATAATCCTGCCGATTCAGAGCTAAGGAGCACAGGCCTGTCCTCAAAGAAGAGTCGAATGGATGGTGGTAGGCCTTCCCCTGCACACCTTGCATCTCAACATTGGATCACAGATTCTGGTGAGGAAAATTACAAGTTCCCAGACTAGCATACGAGTTTATGTATATGACTAGATGCAAATAGGCTGTCAAAGCTTCATATATCCAAGGATGCCATTCGTGTTGGCTCAAAGGCTTGCCTAAAGGGCACTCGTGTCAAACTTCTTGAGCGCATTCATGCTTGGGCATTAAATCTCACAGGTCAAAGAGCCTTGCTATTGAATGGTGCTGCAGGCATGGGTAAATCAGCTATTGCCCACACTATTGCCAGGCAGCTTGAGGCTGATGGCCATGCTATTGTGCCATTCTTTGCATTCAATCGCTCTGTTCTTGAACGCTCCTCATCTCAGCTTATTCCAACCTGGATGAAGCAGCTTGCTGAGCATAACTCCAGTTACTTGAGTTATCTGCGAAGCTTGAGAGATGATCAACTGCTCTCCACTGATATTGTTGACCAATATGATATCTTATTAAAAGGCTTGTTATGCATTGATATTCATTGTCCCATCATTTTTATTGTTGATGCACTTGATGAATGTAATGAAGCTGAGGCAGTGGATTTTCTTTCTGTGCTTAAGGATTTATTATTGTCTGGCCTTCCCTCCTACATTCGGTTCTTCTTCACTTCTCGTCCAGATCCATACACTCTGAACTCATTCAGTAATGTTGATGCTCTGAACATTTGCATTGATGAAGAAAAGCATACTCATGAGGATGTATATAAATTTATTTCATCGAGACTGCAAAGAACAACCTTTGAACTTCATATTTCTGAGGTTGCAGAAGCATCTCAGGGCTTGTTTCAATGTGCTGCCTTGTTATGCAATGAATTGACCAGATCATCTCGTCAATTAATCTCTGCAGAAGCCCGTTATGACTTTCTGAAGAAGCTAAATAGAGCACCTGGAACTCCATTGTATCAGACATATCATGTCATTTTAGACATGTATTTTCAGAAAGACTCAAAGATGCTCAAGGCATTTCAGCACCTTATGGCATGGATTTTTCTTGTAGAATCACCTCAACCTCGTGAAGTGTTTTATAAGTTTGCTGCTACACTGTTATCAGACAATGAGCAAGAGAATATCAAGGCTAGTCTTCTGTGCCTTGGCTCTATGCTTAGTGGCATTACAATTGATGAACCTATTACTCCATTTCATACATCTATGCATGATTTTCTCATTACATCTGCTGAAAGTGGGGTTTATCATGTTGCTCTGAGCCCTTATTATCAGGAGGAGCTTGTGCTGGCATGCCTGAAAATTATGAATGCAGAACTTCATTTCAATATGTGTAACCTGCCTATATCATTTGTCTTCAACTCTGATATTGAGGATTTGCCTCAACGAGTTAAAGAAAACATTTCATCAGGGCTTGCCTATGCCACAAAATATGCAGCATATCATTTACAAAATTTATTACCAGGAGAAAAACTTGATATTACAAGAGAAATAGAATTCTTCTTGGACAATAAATTTCTATTCTGGCTTGAGGCTCATAGCTATATGGGGACACGGCAAGAAGCACCAGGAATATATTTGTGTTTATTTGCAGATTGGGCAAAGGTAAGATAAAGAGCAGCTTTGTTCATACATAAGCTAAGCTAATTAACAAGTAAGAGAGAGAAATATAGGAATATAAATATTATTCTTGAGGACTTTATAAAGTTTGAAAAGCGTTTTCAAGAGGGATATCAGCTGTCTGCTCCACAAGTCTATTACTCAGGTTTATGTTTTGCTCCACTCAAATCAGTGGCAGTCGAAAAATACTTGCCACATTTTCAAAGTATTGTAAAGATAATACAGGGAAGAGAGGATACTTGGCCAGATATGGAGCCTGTTGTAATCAAGACAAAAGAGTGTGTTTCAAGTGTCATCTTCTCACCAGATGGCAAGCATATTGTGTCAGGATCACATGACTGTACAATCAGAATCTGGGATGCATCTACAGGACAGCAGGTTGGTCAGCCTCTTGCAGGCCATCATGATTCAATCCAATGTGTTGCATTCTCACCAAATGGCATGAACATTGTGTCAGGATCAGATGACTTGACAATCAGAATCTGGGATGCATCTACAGGAGAGCAGGTGGGAGAGCCTCTTGCAGGCCATCATGATTCAGTCCGATGTGTTGCATGCTCACCAGATGGTAGGCAAATTGTGTCAGCATCATTTGATCAGACCATCAGAATCTGGGACGCATCTACAGGACAGCAGATTAGTCAACCTCTTGCAGGCCATCATGGTGGGGTCCAGTCTGTTGCATTTTCTCCAGATGGCAGGCATATTTTGTCAGGGTCAAATGACAAGACAATCAGAATCTGGGATGCATCTACAGGACAGCAGCTTGGTGAGGCTCTTACAGGTCATCATGAAGCAGTTATGTGTCTTGCATTGTCACCTGATGGCAGGCACATTGTGTCAGGGTCAAATGACCAGACAATTAGGATTTGGAATGCAACTACAGGACAGCAGGTTGGTAAGCCTCTTGTAGGCCATCACAGTTCAGTCTGGTATATTGCATTTTCACCAGATGGCAGGCACTTTGTATCAGGATCTGATGACAAGACAATCAGAATCTGGAATACATCTACAGGACAGCAGGTTGGTCAGCCTCTTACAGGCCATTATGATTGGGTCCAGTGTGTTGCATTTTCACCTAATGGCAGGCATATTGTGTCAGGGTCAAATGATGAGACAATCAGGATCTGGGATGCATTTATGGGACAGCAGCTTGGTCAGCCTCTTGCAGGCCATCATGATTCAGTCCAATGTGTTGCATTGTCACCAGATGGCAGGTACATTGTTTCAGGATCAAATGACCAGACAATCAGGATCTGGGATGCAACTACAGGGCAGCAGATTGGTGAGCCTCTTGCAGGCCATCATCATTGGGTCATGTGTGTTGCATTTTCATCTAATGGAAAACATATTGTCTCAGGATCAGATGACCAAACAATCAGAATCTGGGATGTATCTACAGGACAGCAGGCTGGTGAGCCTCTTGTAGGCCATCATGGTTGGGTCCAGTCTATTGCATTCTCACCTGATGGCAGGTACATTGTTTCAGGATCATTTGACCAGACTATCAGAATCTGGGATGCATCTACAGGACAGCAGATTGGTAAGCCTCTTGCAGGCCATCATGGTCGGGTCCAGTCTGTTGCATTCTCACCTGATGGCAGGCACATTGTGTCAGGATCAAATGACCAGACCATCAGAATCTGGGATGCATCTACAGGACAGCAGATTGGTAAGCCTCTTGCAGGCCATCATGATTGGGTCCAGTGTGTTGCATTTTCACCTAATGGCAGGCACATTGTGTCAGGATCAATTGACAAGACAATCAGAATCTGGGATGCATCTACAGGACAGCAGGTTGGTCAGCCTCTTGCAGGCCATCATGATTCAGTTCAATGTGTTGCATTCTCACCAGATGGCAGGTACATTGCATCAGGAGCAGATGACCAGACAATCAGAGTCTGGAATGCATCAACAAGACAGCAGATTGGTAAACCTCTTGCAGGCCATCACCATACCATTGGGTCTATTGCATTCTCACCAGATGGCAGGCACATTGTTTCAGGATCAGAGGACCAGACAATCAGAATCTGGGATGTATCTATGAGAGAGCAGCTTGATGAGGCTCTTACAGGCCCTCATAATGAAGTTATGTGTCTTGCATTCTCACCTGATGGCAGGCATATTGTTTCAGGATCATTTGACAAGACCATCAGAATCTGGGACACATCTACAGGATGGCAGATTGATAAGCCTCTTGCAGGCCATCATGATCGGGTCCAGTGTGTTGCATTTTCACCTAATGGCACACACATTGTATCAGGATCAGTTGACCAGACAATCAGAATCTGGGATGCATTTATGAGACAGCAGGTTGGTAAGCCTCTTGCAGGCCATCATGATTCAGTCCAGTGTATTGCATTTTCACCTAATGGCAGGCATATTGTGTCAGGGTCAAATGACCGGACAATAAGGATCTGGGATGCATTTATGGGTCAGGAGCTTGGTCAGCCTCTTGCAGGCCATCATGATTCAGTCCAATGTGTTGCATTCTCACCAGATGGTAGGCACATTGTGTCAGGATCATTTGATCAGACTATCAGAATCTGGGATGCAACTACAGGACAGCAGATTAGTCAACCTCTTGCAGGCCATCATGGTGGGGTCCAGTCTGTTGCATTCTCACCTGATGGCATGCACATTGTGTCAGGATCAAATGACAAGACAATCAGATTCTGGGATGCATCTACAGGACAACAGATTGGTGAGCCTCTTGCAGGCCATCATGATTCAGTCCAATGTGTTGCATTCTCACCAGATGGCAGGCACATTGCATCAGGATCAGTTGATCAGACAATCAGAATCTGGGATGCATTTAAGAGGCAGCAGGTGGGTGAACCTCTTGCAGGACACCATGATTCAGTTGTGTCTGTTGCATTCTCACCAGATGGCATGCAGATTGTATCAGGATCATTTGACCAAACAGTCAAAATCTGGAAATTATTCTCACTAAACAACTACCTCAGTTCAGCTGTACAATTTCATTTTGAACAAGATTTAACCCAGTCTGTCCTTATTCAAGAAAACTCTAGCTTTTTTTATCCAAGCTCCAATACATCTTCAATCCTTCTTTGGATTCCATACCTCTTTCACAAGCATCCCTTCATTTGGAGTCCCCATCATAAAGTTATATCAATTAACAAACCTATCTTGCTTGACTTTGAAAATGATGTTCTAGGCACCAATTGGCCACTACAATATAGAACAAGTTTGCAATAATTTTCAATTACTATATCATATCCAGAAGACTCTACTAGGTCTTGAGCAGAAGAGTTTTGGGAGTGGTAAGAAGATTGGAGAGCACTTTACACTTCCCCACCTGTTCTCTTATACTCTCCTATAGACATCTACTCTTATATACAAAACATAAATTGTTGCACTTCTTATGAGCTCATTACAAAGAACATATATTCAATTGTTTGCAGCATGAAAAGCTAAGGAATTGGTGAACCTGTTCTTGAGAAAATGGGTGCTCAAAGTAGGGGGAGTAGCACCCATCTCATTAGAAAAATTGAAACTCAAACAGTCAATAGTATGTAAAATAGAAATAGAATGATATGTAGTGGCTCAAAAAACTGTCCCAATGTTTCATACTTTTTGAAAGACAGACTTGGCACGGAGGATTGGCAAAAGTAGAAATTCTGAATAAATCGGGTAAAGTACTATGATATCTGAGCTACAATATGAGCCTATGATTATGTGGTTCCAATCAGAACTGATTGAGTAATAGCTATTTTAAAATATTCACTCATTGGGACAGTTTTTTGAGCATCTATAATTTTGGTATCTGATACTTTGTATGTCCTCCTTTTGCCTTGGTAACTGCTTGTTTTCTTCTAGAAATGCTTTCTATTCACTTCAGGCTGCCACCTTCCTCCTCTTTCTTAAGGGGGATGTGGCCTATTGCAAAACTGACCTATTAAGGGGTGCGCCCATGGGCCTGCCCAAAGGGGGTGGGTGTGTCCATTCAGCACTAGCCAATTACTTTGGGCATGTCCATAGGACAAGTGGGCGTGCCCATCGCACTTGTGGGCAGGCCCATAGAAGCTTGGGTGTGCCCATAGGACAAGTGGACATGCCCATTTCACATGTGGGCGCACCCATGCCAATTTCTAAAAATAGAAAAATCAAACATTATCCAAACTCTCATTCTTGCATCCATCTATTCTCATCACATTTTTGACAACAAAACATCATCATAAATCATCTAAAATGCATCCTAACCCAATGGACACCCTTTCTATTTCATTTATTGAAGCAGAAGATGTAAAATTGTGTTTCTTTGAAAATAAAGATGAGATGAATACAAGATCTAGCAATCAATAATATGTTGAATAGTTAACTGTAGTTATTGTCAATAATGAATAACTTGGACTAATGATAGTTTGTATTGAGTGTCAATAATAGTCAATAACTTGGACTAATGATAATTTGTAGTGATTGTCACAATAATAATCAACATTCAATAACTTGGACTAATGATGTAGTTTGTAGTAATTATCAGTAATGATCAATAACTCAGACTAATGATAGTTTGTATTGATTGTCAATAATGATCAAAAGCCTGGACTTATGATAGCTTGCCATCAATAAATATTCAAACATTATCCACAGCCTCCTTGCATCCATCTATTCCTCTTCTATTATTGATAGGCAAACATCATTATAAATCATGTAAAATAGGTTCTAATCATATGGAGGCCCTTCCTAGTTCATATCTTGAAGGAAAACATGCAAAAGCCTAATGATATAGTGTATTGACTATCAAGATTGATCAAAAAGTCGGACCAATGATAGTTTGTATTAATTGTCAATAAATATCAATAACTTGGACTAATGATAGTTTGTATTGACTGTCAATAATAATCAATAACTCGGACTAATGATGATTTATAGTGATTGTTAATAATAATCAATAACTCGGACTAATGATAGTTTGTATTGATTGTCAGTAATCATCAATAACCTGGACTCATGATAGCTTGCCATCAATAAATATTCAAACATTATCCAAAGCCTCTTTTTTGCATCCATCTATTCCTCTTCTATTATTGATAGGCAAACATCATTATACTCTCCTATATACATATACTCTTATAAACAGAACACAAATTGTTGCAGATTTTATGTGCTCATCACAAAGAACATATATTCAACTGTTTGCAGTATGGAAAGCTAAGGAATTGGCGGACCCATTCTGGAGAAAATGGGTGCTCAAGGTGGGAGGAGTAGCATGCATCCCATCAGAAAAATTCAAACTCAGACAGTCGATAGGAAGCTTCACTACAAATATAATGTAAAGAATTTTATATTTTTATATTATACTACAATTTTACAAATATAGATCTCAACTAGGTGCGAGGTAGGTGCAGAGGTGCGGGCTAGGTGCGGAGTAGGTGCAGAGGTGCGGGCTAGGTGCGGAGTAGGTATGGAGGTGCGGGTTAGGTGCGGATGAGGTGCGAGGTAGGTGCGGATAAGGTGCGAGGTAGGTGCGGATGAGGTGCGAGGTAGGGGTGGAGGTGCAAGCTAGGTGCGGAGTAGGTACGGAGGTGCGGGTTAGGTGCGGATGAGGTGCGAGGTAGGTGCAGATGAGGTGCGAGGTAGGAGCGGAGGTGCGGGCTAGGTGCAGAGGTGCGGGTTAGGTGCAGATGAGGTGCGAGGTAGGAGCGGAGGTGCGGGCTAGGTGCGGAGGTGTGAGGTAGGAGCGGAGGTGCGGGCTACTCTCTCACAAATGTACCACTTGTCCTACAGCTGTGTATCGACGTAGACGGAATAAAACACTCTCTCACAAGTGT
>JABAJU010000301.1:0-12324 GCA_018220975.1 Tephrocybe sp. 9980TJB | reverse complement strand
TGGTGATGGTATATGAAGGCACAAATTTCTTGTGAATTCTACTGATAACAACATAAGTAGCTGGTAATTCTCATTCCTGCCCTCGCCCTCGCCCCCGCCCCTGCCCCAAACAGAGGACAAATCCAGTGGTACCACCAGTACCACCACCTGCTGACATGTCACAGACTACGAACCAGCCTCCTCCTGAGGCTCCCACATCTCCACAGGAACACAGCAATGACTGACCTGTTACCCCCATTCCTGCTACTGTTTTGAAGTCGCTAACTGCCAACCAGCCTCCTCTCGAGGCTTCCACACCTCTACAGGAACACAACAATGACTGACCTGTCACACCCACTCCTCCTTTTCCTCTCCCTCTTCATCTCTCAAACTTATTTGACAATGATGAAGATATTTTTTTGACTCCCCCTCCACCCAACCAACTTGCCACTCTTGCATCCTCTAACAGCAGGCAACCCACTGTCGAGGATCTTTCAGAGGATGAGGACAGAGAAAATGAGCATGCGTTGATTAGGCCTCAATTTTGGGACAGGAGACGCATGACTGTCAACTTTTCTGATAGCGATGACCATGCCATTGATGATATTTACGAACACATTTCGAAGGAGGCCAATGAAGAAGACGATGATAATAATTGCTCGGTCGAAGAACTTCTCAACATCCTTGTCCCACCACCTTTCAAAAGTGGCCCTCTCTCAGCTGACCTTTTGGACTAAACCCCCCATATTCCGGTCAGAGTCCGGACCAGTCCAGATGAAGTCCGACCAGAGTCCAGGTGGAGTCCGGCCAGACTAATGCCCATTTTACAGAATTACTTATATTCACTTGTACATTGAATTTAGTCCAGCCTGAGTCTGGCCGGAGTCTGCCTGGACTTGCCTCAATCTTACAAGATATTTACTTTCTCCTTCTCAGCCTCATCTTTCTTTAGTTTATTTATTCAATATATGCATAGTAGGATAAAATAGCATGGTATAAATAAACTAGTCAAATTCTCTGGCATCATTTTTTTGATGAGATAGATTCATTTTGAGGCAAAGAAAATATATACTCCTCCACATGTTACATTAATTCTACCTAGAGTTTATATCCTCACTATGTAGACTTTATGTATTGTCTATGCATGTTTTAGGTAGATATGCTCTAACCAGTAAGTATATAAAGTTTATATAATACACTGTACACTTTACCAGTTACGTACTGATTAATGGAAGCAAAAAAAGAAATTACTATTGGTGACCTCTTTATTTGTATTTGTTTGTATTTGTTTTGAGTAGAATGACAATATCTATCTTTATTACAATTTTCTGACAACATTTGAAATTTGTTGTTTATTTGTAGCTATTGATTTATCATTGAATGAATTACAGACAGTGAATATAAAAACATGAGAAATTTTATTGTTTTTAACAAATACATTCAATGCTATATGGTCAGGACTAAGAGTATAAATTACTTGTTGGTGACTTCTTTGTTTATATTTTTTTAAGTAGAATAGCAATCTCTATCTTAATTACAATTTTCTGACAATATTTGGAATTTGCTATTATTTGTTGTTATTTGTCTACTTGTATATATTTATCTACCTTAGACAGTAAATATAACATATACAGGCTGACATATAATGAAAAAAAAAAAAAACAAGGAATTTCAATGTTCTTAAAAATACATTGAATCTATGCATTTATTTACTTCTTCATTATGTTTTGATGAGAAATCATCATATTTACATCACCACTTATCAATATAATTAAGTTTTTTGTTTTGATGAGAAATCATCATATATAATTAAGATTATTATTTCGCATTTTTTGTCTTTTAGGCATACTTTTAAGGCTAATTTGTGTGGAGTAACATAAGCTCTGATGGCAAAATTGTAGAACAGCCTGTTGGTCTAGTGGTTAAGTATGCTACTTTTGTTGCAAAATCACAAGGTCAAGGGTTCAAGTCTTGGTGTTGCTACTGCTCTTGCTGTCTGGTACAGTCCGACTGGAGTCTGGCTGGAGTCCAGGTGGACTCAGGCAGACAAAAGTCCGGCCATTCTGGCTGGATTTAGCCGGACATTGACCAGACTATGACTGGACTAAAATCAGACCAGACCACTGAAAAACTGACATTTGGCAGGTAAAAAGTCCGGCCAGACTCTGGCCGGACTGGACCGGAGTCCGCCTGAATTTGGTCAGTCCAGCCAGAGTCTGGCCAGACTGTAACCGGAATAGGGGGGGGAGTGTAAAGTCCTCTAAGTGTGTGTCAAATGGGCATTAGTCCAGCCGGACTCTGGTCAGACTTCATCTGGACTGGTCAGAGTCTGGCCGGAGTCCAGCCAGAGTCCAGCCGGACTTGTCCAGACAACTGGAGTCTGGCCGGACTCTGACCGGAATATGGGGGGGAGAGGATACAGCAGAATAAGAGAGATCAAGCAAGATCAATCTAAATCAGTGATAATTTGCTTTGAATTGACCGTGGAAATTCTCAATAGCATAACCACAATGCGTAACATGCCCAACACATCCATATATGGTCACTAAATACAAGCCATCATAGGTGCGTCTATATATGGTCACTAATATAGTCCCAGGCACTGCACCAGAGCCCTTATTTACAATCTTTTCTCTCATTTTACATCCTCTATCATCACTTTCAACCCTACACTCTTATACTATAGGCTTCTACCTTTTACTCTGCACCTCTTGCATTGCTGCAAGGCTCCTTCATTTGATCTAATCCAGCCTCAATGATCATTATTGACAATCACTACAAATTATCATTAGTCTGAGTTATTGATCATGATAGTCACAACAAACTATCTTTAGTCCAACTTATAGATCATTATTGACAATCAATGCAACACATTAGTAGACCAACTTATTGACCATTATTGACAGTCACTAAATCATATTAGTCCAAGTTATTGACACTCAATACAACACATCATAAGTCTAAGTTTTTAATTATTATTAACCTTTCAACACATTATTGATTGCTGTATCTTTTATTATTTATTCTGTATATGATGATACTTTTAAAGACTTATAATATATAACCTCATGTACAACACCTTAATTAACATGTACAAAGCAATAAAGTATATGTATTTAAATTATTTCATTAGACTATCACTCACTTAACAAGTAATTAGGCTACCAAATAATGCCTATTTCCTTCCTATTTTTATGCTATTTTTAATCACTTCTACATGGCTATACCTTGCCTGAATTCTTATTTGGCTTGTTTTCTCTCTGGCAATTAGTCTGTACAAAACTTCATTGGAGACATAGCTGTTGCCCTTCAAGTTATGTTCACACACAATGCTGAATGGTCACATGACTGATTAGTCATTGATGCATCGGACAGATGAGATCAAGAGATAAGCTGCAAAGAGTGGTCATCGATGCATCGAACAGATAAGATCAAGAGATGAAGAGATATAGATAAGATTCTAATTCACTCATCAAGTCACATGGCAGCAAAAAAAGCGGTCGGTAAGACACAAAAAATCGACTGTAAATACCTCGATCTATTCTAGATCTCGGAATAATGTTATTTCGGAGGACGTTTCATCATCCCATTTTGGAAGATTGATAGATTTCGCATGGTATCCGTTTTTGAGCGCGTGGAAGATGAGTCGTTTTCTTAAAATGGTGAGTAGTCGGCGCTGGATGATGATTTGTAGGCAGATTGTTGTAAGAAATGTTGAAAGGATTCTGGAAAGAGGGAATGCCCATCGATCGAAGGTGTTCAGAAAATTGTTGTCTCGATGGTTGTTAAGTAGGACATATGGTGCGATGCCCGTGAAAGCCAAAAGTAGGGTAGAAACACAAAGCTTCATATTCCATTGGATAATCGGCATTTTAAGGCGAAGTCGTTGGAGATTCTGGACGTTCAAAGCATCGTCGAGCTGCATTTTCTTCAGAAGATCATCAAGGCGCGATTCCGCCTCATACCGTTGCGGATACAACTCATCCGCCGAGATAAGCGAGAGATTTCCAAAGGTTGCGAAGCCCGCGCTATATAGTTTCTCGGCGCCAGAAATCCCCCAGGAAGGGATAGAAATTGCTGCTATTAATGCTTTAGCGCCCGCTCGAGCAACTCCAAGGCTCCCGAAAAGGGACATGGGTGAGGCAGCTGCGTAGAGGTACCCACGAGAAAGTGCTGAACTAACACACTCTTCGCACTGCTCTGTCCCAAGCAACGGCAGTAGGGCAGATATATCTTGGATACCTCCAATAAGGGTAGAGACGACAGATGAACCATTCGACATACTGCAACTTAACTTGAAAATTGGGAGGGTAGTGCGAATTGTACAGTAATAGGCGGGAGAAGGCTTACTTGATGGATGTCTATGGAAACAAAGCAGTAAAATGGTTGACGAGTGGGCGGTGATTCAATACTTGACGTGAGAAGGGTGTGTCAAGTTTGGGCGCGACTTGGCATTGGGCAATTGTAACCACACCACACGTCTTAAAGAACCAACGGATGCCATCATTGTATGTAATCGCCACCTCTACCCGCATGCAAACCATCTGCGTTGTTGATTTCCCATCCACTGCTACCTAGTGAACTGCACGGGTAACCCTCTGGTACACGAGCTGCAACCCGTACCCGTACCCGCACAAACCCGTACCCCTCGTCAAGGGTACGGGTATTAGTTCCCACGGGTAAGGGTATGGGTAACCCATACGTACCACTCTGCCTAGACACATGTAACGCCGTAGCCAAATCCAATTCATAACGTCCTGGCCAATTCATATCAAGGTGGCAACACTCAATTTGACAATGGAAGTCTCCAAGGTGACAAGTGTCATAAAATTTTCATCGAGTGTTGTATGACCAACTTTTAGCGCCTCATGATCGCAGTTTACTACACAATTGTCACAAAACATTGCGCCTGGATGTTAAGGCTATGGTACACATTGAGGTCTGCAGCAACTCGTACGCAAAAACACCTCATGGTCAGACAAAGTAGACAGAACACAGGATGGTCAATTCATATCAAGGTGGCAACACTCAATTTGACAATGGAAGTCTCCAAGGTGCCAAGTGTCATAACTCAATTTGACAGTGGAAGTCTCCAAGGTGCCAAGTGTCATAAAATTTTCATTGAGTGTCGTATGACCAACTTTGAGCGCCTCATGATCGCATTTTACTACACAATTGTGGGTGCGCATAGGACAAAACATTGCTCCTGGATGTAAAGGCTATGGTAGTGACTCATCGAGGTCTGCAGCAACTCGTACCGTGACGCAAAAACACCTCATGGTAAGACAAAGTAGTCAGGACACAGGCATCTAGTGCTTCTCATGTGGCTGTTGTTGCGCCTCGTGTCAATCTCACCAAGGAGACTGACGGCAGTGAAGTGCTTCTCGTGCTAATCTCGTTCTGAAATACGGAGAAGCACAACTTACAAGAAGATGGCGTTCGTGTACACAGGTTTCGGACCTTTCATAACTATATATTTACCGTACCTTACCCTCATTGCTGGCACATCGAGTGCATCTCTGTAGGCTTCTTGTGTCTTCCTGTGTTTCTATACCCATCGCTCTCCCTCAGTACCTGCTTCAACATAGTTACTCATGGCAAACGGTTCTACTTCTGTCATGACTACGCCTTCGACATATGAGGTTGGTGTACAAGCGTTCTGTCATACACCGAGCTGACTGATATGCTCAATATAGCTCGGCTATCCTGCCTCTCAGACTTCAACTCAGGCTCCATTCACTTATGCCGTCCCCCTCTCGCCACCCTCTTCACACCGACCCCTGTTGACACCAGCGTCTGTGAATACTGCTGTCCCTCTGGTAGAGCCATATACTATCCAGCCTATATCCACCTTACCCGTGTCGCAATCCGACTCTATTGCGCATGTCGCACGCCCTGAGAATGTCCATTCCTCGCCGCAGGGCGTTCGCAGCCCACTGGCTAACGATGCGCCTGGTGCACATGCGCATGCCACTGGATTTGAGGAGCGAACTAAGTCCTCTTCGAAGAAAAAGAAAGTATTAAAGTTTATCTGGAAGGGAGTTAAAGGGGTCGCCAAGGCTGCCGGCTATGGGATCGAATACATCACCACCATTCCAGTTAACGACATTGCCACCTACATCGCCTTATTGTTCGAACCCAACAGGAAGTCAAAAAGACAGAAGTTGCGGGAAAAATTACAATTGGTCCTCGAAGGTGACCCGGAAGCTCCATATGAAGATGTGATTAAGGAGCTGGAAAAGGCGAAGAAACGCCAAATGAAGAGGTCCAAAGAGTCTACTCTCGTGAAGAGTGTGTTAGAGTTTGCTCGTAAGAAACAGGCCAATGCACTTCAGCCCGAGCAAGCCGGTCAGGCTCCTCAGCTAGCTCCAACCTCTCATATCCAGCCCGCCTCTCAGGGGGAACATCCCGTCAACAATCATGTCCCCTACAGCGTACCAAATTCAAGCATGTCTGGCATTCCTCTGTCCGCAGGGAAGCAGTCTTCTTCAACGAGTCCGCACTATGGGGTCTCGCCAAGTCCAGCTGCCGGGACACATTCAGCTCCTTTGTCGGCCTCAGGAGCTCACCATCACTCCGCCCAAAAATCACGCACAGAGGGTGATGGCGTCGAAAAGGAATTGGCGGACTTAGCGTCAAGGATGTCCATACATGATGATAACCAGGATAGTGACTAGCATCGCTACGAACCCAGTCTATATGTACCCCACCTTCACTTTAGAGAGAGAAACTAATTTATACCCAGCTTCCGAATCGCATTTTATCAGGCTAGAATGGCAATCTATTCTTCGCTCCCTGTGTTATGAACCAGGCTGCACATCCGAAGGGTGTATTTAAATACCAACTACATCAGCGATACAAATAAGATATGCCAGTTAGTAGAGTAAGCGAAAGTGGTTATCGCGTGTTGTGGCAAATGCACATGCAGATGAAGTAGATATGTAGTGAACGTGAGTTGGTTCTTAATCTAGTGTGGATGAAGGGACTTGCGAAGTGTAGGCGGGCGCCATTGGGAATGTGAATAAGAATAATAATAACTCATAGGCATTAACGAAGGCCGAACTCGCAAGACGTTCCTTGTCGCCGCCAGTGGTGAGTATTTTGGTGGTCGACTTTGAAGAAAGTCGCATTCTACGAGGCGCCCTCAGGAGCCCTACTCCCGACCGAATTGTACTTCCTGCGTGACCTCTGGGGGTTGTTGTGTTATACGGCATATCCTGCATCCTGTCAAACTGAACGTGCGACCCAGCTCTTGACCTAGCCAAGGTCTGATCGGCCACATCACTGCAATACCTCTCCGCCAGCTGATTAGTATAATTATCGATAATGTCCGCCATAGAACGGAGCGAGAGTCGATATCTCTTCGGCATCATGCTGTTTCCGAATCGGTGCGTGACGTAATTGGCGCAGAGAAGACCGGAGATCATGAGAAGATGTGGACGATGAAGGATACGGCGTACTAGCGCTCGAGGATCAATCGTTGGTACTTAGTCAAGGTAGGGGTCTTTTACATCCCGGGAGGACGGACCGAGAGTATCAGGTCTGTGTGATGGTGGCTTCGACGAACGGGGAGTAAGTAATAGCCGCAGCGCTCGAGTTTTGAGTCTGGACCTGTGCGCGGCCATCAACGACGAGGTCGAATTCCTGGAGACGGTAGCACATGTAGCCTGGAGTTATAAAGAAGGCGAATACGACCCAGAGGAGGAGGGTGTAGATGGCGGTGAAGACGCCAACGGATACCGTTGTAGTGGAGATGATGAGCTCTGGTCGATTTGCGACGCGGACGTCTGCGTGAAGCCATAAATTAGGCGACATGCAGTTAAGCAGCTGGTGAGATAGTTTGCTTCACCACCTCCACATCGTTTAGGTACGATGTGGTCTGCAACGTCTCGCCAAAATCAAAACTGAAAAAGCTTGGACCGAGCGGCGACACGATGTGTACATTGAGGGGGTCTTGGTATGGCTAGATGGTCAAGTTACGTGGTGGCGTGCGAATATAAATTGGGTGTAGTGTTCGTTACGGCCTCCATTAAATCTATCGCTTGTAAGAAATTACGCATATACGTGTCAGTATCAAAGGGAAATGACGAAATCACATGCACCAGAGAATGAACAGCTGCTGACTGGGGTGCTGTCGCATAAAAATCGTCAACAGAAGGAGCACCAAGGATATCAAAGATGAGGGACAGCACAGACACATTGTAACCGTTAAAACTCATTACGCATGTATTAAAGAACGAAGACACGTTCTATGCATTCTTCCAAGAGAGTGTAAAGCCAGGACGCGTGCGCCATGCTTGATCCTGGCATAACGATACGTTTCAGAGGGAGCCGCGGCTGAGCTGTCGGGCGCTAGCCCACCGGATGCGAGCGTTAGTAGAGTTCACAAAATGACCTCGGGTTCAGGCCAAGGCTTTGATCTGAAAGTACAAGAGGCGACTTGTCCGTCAGCGCGGAAGGGCAAACATGCAAGCTTGAATTCGACCAGAAGCATGAGTCACGGCATTGGTACTTGTGTTGGTCGGCGCTGTTACGGATTGAGCAGGAAAATATGCGATTGCAGTTGCGGAGACTGCGGACCGAGTAAAGACATAAGAAAACAAGAACAAGAGATACTTATGGGGATCAAACTGTCAAAGCAAAACGCGTGCATCCCCGGGAACGACGCTGGTTAGGGTGCGGTGGTATGCGGTCATATCTGGCCGTATTGATGAAAACACCAAGTCCACGCAGAGAATAAGATTTTCTATGTGAAGTTGAAGATTTTCTTACTAGCTTGGAATTATCATGACGAATAAGCAAAAGCAAAATCAAAAGCCCGAGCCAGGTAGAAGGATGAGTGTAAGTGAGTGATGATGGAATGCTGTGCACCTGGGGTTGTGACGCCAAGGCTCAAGGCACAGATGTGACTTGTGTGACTGTTGCCGGGGTCGTGTAGCCGTCGTCGCTCAGCTCATCTTCCAAACTCAAAACTCCAATTTCAATCTTTCCTCGTTCCCTCCATACCCTGCCCCGCTGCGAGCGCTCTAGCGCGTTGAGTGGCCCGTTATACCTGTAAATTCGGCCCAGCGCTCATACCTCGAAGACGGCAAGCACCTCTCGGTCGGCATCGTCGTCCTCGTGTCGTTGTTAGGCTTCTTCGCGGCGTGTGTAGCGCTCTTTGGGATCCGGTGGTTCCTCACGAGGCGGCGGTACCGCCGTGGCCCAGGCTCCGAGGAGGGCGTCGCGGTTGCCGGGGGCGGTGCCGCGGCCGCGGCGGCGCTGGCGGGTATTGGGCGCGCGACGATAGAGAAGGATGGGGATGGGGGGTACAAGTATGCTCTTGCCTCGACACGGGGGAGCCAGGACCTCGGGAAAGGAGGCGGCGGAAAGCCGGATACCATCGAGCTCGAGTTCGAGCTCGGCAAGAGGCCTGCGAAGCCTGGGAAGGAGCTGTATGCCGATGAAGACACGATGCGCAGTGGGTACGAGGCGTATATGCAGGATCATGGGCTGTTGCACCTTGGGCTTGGGTCACCGAAGAAGAGCGAGGTTGATGTGGTGGATGAACATCACTATGATCATGACCATAATGCGGGATGGGGCGACGACACACTCGTGGGAGGGCGTGGCGTCATCCGACCACAAGGTGGACACGAACGGTCTCTAAGCGCTAGTGTCCCACTGCTACACGAAATCGACATAGAACGTACGCCATCCGGGTCCGGAAGCTCCTCCACCCAGAGCCAAGCTAGGCATGTGGTCGACGAATTCGGCGCACGGCGCTCATCTTCTCTGTCTATCTCGAACGACGATGACGACCTAGCGGGCCAGAGGACGAGTTTGACGGGCGTGGGCACCGCTGGGAGGAGCGGGAGGTTGTCGGGAGGGTCGAAGATGCCCATTTTAGCGTCTATGGGTATGGCGGCGTCCGGGTGGAGTGATCGGGAACGGACGATATCGGTGGGAGATGGTGGCGAGACCACTCTGACAAGGATGGAGAGCCCCACGATGCGGTAACGCTTCACAATCTTTCTCGCGGATCCCCGTGTCCTCTGCATTCTTTATTGTCTCAGGAAACTTGGCTATTCCTCGTGCCACACACACTGCCACTGCCTCGCACACATTGTACTATAATCAACACTAACTCACAGCACTCAACGCATTCAGCTCTCTACGGTCCATCCACTCACACTCTCTAATCATTTGGCGATATACATATACATATATATTAATACCTCTTCATCACGTACCATACTCTCTTGTACACATCGGGTACATATCCAAAAGATCCATCAGTCTCGTACACCTCGAGGTCTTGAATGTTGGAAAATGAACGGAAAAAGATGGCGAAGAGACCGATCCAATCCCATTTCGATCAAATAACAGCTCTTACCTCTTGTGCATGAGACCTAACAATGCTCTGAGGTGTGAATGTTAGCAGTCATACTTGTCTATGCTATGTACATGATTATTTCGAAGATCTTCGTGGATCACGGGGTTGGAATCAATCATTGATCAAAGTTGCTGCGTTGACAATGAACTTCAGTCAAACCTGCTCAAAACCATCATCTTCCCTACACAGCTTCTTCAAAACTTCCAACCTTTCGCTTTTTAGAATTTATGGGCCGCTTTCTAGTAACGCTTCAAAGATTTCAAAGTAATTTAGTTCGATATGTATTCTGGTTGCCACACTGCACCAGCGCCTAAAGGTAGTAACGGGGCCAGCAGTCCTAAGCGCCATGGATATGGCTCAAGCTGGCATCGGGAAGCAATTCTGTCGCGAGTCCAGAGTGAAGCTGCGAATCATGACCCATACAAGGAGCTAAATGATTACCTCGAAGCACCACTGGAGGTTGAGGTGAAGGATATCGTGCAATGGTGGGGTCTGCATACTCCTCTTCCTCATCATCAGCCTGCCCACCTTCAGACGGAACCTCAGTGTCACTGTCTTGAGGAGCTTGGTCAAGCTCCTCTTCCTGTGCACTGGTTTCATCTGGAGCTATGGTATGTGCCACATGCACATACCCTCCTTTATTAGGTGCTTGGGATTCTGTACATTCTCGTGCAAAATGCCCGTGTTTGCTGCATTTGTAGCTCTGATATGAACTCTTCAATAGAGTTTACCTCCAGAAACATCCTCCCATCACGGATTAATGTTACCAACATATCTGATGGTATGCCTTTGAGGAAGCACTCCAGTAGTGTTACCCCGTCGGGATATACCACCATATTTTGCACATGCTCCAGCAGGGTGTCATAATAACCCTGTACTCCCTCCTTGGAGTTGTATACTGCATTTCAGAATGCTTCGCGAGCATCCTGCATGGTAGTAGGCAGTACAAATCTATTGTACAGCCCCATGACCACGTTGACAAAGCTCCAGTGGCTCTGCTGGTGATGCACATGTATCACATGGTGCAGATACCATTTCTGGGCTGCTGAGATGAGAAAGTCCATTGTAATTAATATTTTCTCCCTCTCTCGACGATTGCCACCATATTGGGCAACTGCAAAATATACAGACGGTCATCAGCCAATCTTCCAAGTCTCCGAACTTGGATGACCTGCTATAGTGTACAATAGTCTTTGAGGAATCACTCCTCCAAGGTTTTGCACCTTCTGGGAAACTCATTCTAGTCCCAAGCAATTGTTCAATGATTGTGTATAGATGGTCATGCATCGTCTGTCTGTGGAACTCATGCGCTTGTTCCACTTCAGGCGTTGCAAACCGCATTCGGTGGACAGTACGAGGCATAGAGAATCCTTGTACTCCTTGAATCTTCCAATGCAGAGATCGTCTATGATCTCCTCCCTTTCCTCCAGGGCCATCACCACTGGGACCGCCAGGCAGTCCAGGCGGTCCTCCTCCGCCATCTCACGGCAGTTCATACCCATTGGGGGGAGGCAGCCCATAGTTAGAATCTGGTGGCGAGCAGCCAGGTGGAAGTCTACCTCCACCTCTGCCCCCCTCCTCTATTTCGAGTATTTTACAGTCCCCCTGGTTCTACGTAAAGTCTACGTAGACTCCATACAAAATTCAGGTAGACTCCATGAAGTTTCTATGTAGACTCCACATAGACTCCATATAGAGTCTATATGGAGTCTACAGAGACTCTATCTTTTTACTTGTCATTTTTACCTATTGTCTAGTATATAGTCTATGTAGAGTCCACATACACTCCAGGTAAACTCCAGGTAAACTTTCAGCTTGTATACTCACATTATAAGATTTCACTATAGTGATTTAGTTCCACAATGTGAAATAATACTCTTAATTACATTGATTAGTGGTGATGTACATATGATTTCTCATCAAAAGATAATGAAGAAGTAAATAAATGCACAAATTCAATGCATTTTTAA
>JABAJU010000300.1:0-12347 GCA_018220975.1 Tephrocybe sp. 9980TJB | reverse complement strand
ATCCACAAGAATCTACATTTGACCGATTGCTGTCTGTTGAAGGTCTGGTTGCGATTGGTTTGACTCTGGTTGCAATCAGCTTGAGTCTGGTTGCAATCCGATTTGGGTCCGGTCGTAATCCGGCTTGGGTTCGTTGCAATCTGGTTGCAATCGTCTTCTTAGATTATTCTGATGGCCTAGATTGGTTTGGGATTATCAATGTTGACTAATATTCTGACTAATAGAAGCTTTCTTCTTCGCGACGGCTTTAGCTGCCGCAGCAGCATCAGCCTCTCTGTATTTGGTATGCCGTCCATAAGTTGAGCGTGAGACACCTTTGGGGCTGCCGTTGCAGAATCGAGTGCAAGAGCAACTGTACAGCTTGCCACCAGAATGACCGGCCTTCATATCACCCAAAAGAAAGTGTTCAGATTAACCTTCATTGATCCAATATTCAATACTTGCACGCACGTACAATATATCTTTGCAAATCGTTTGATTCTAAGCTCAGTAATATCCTGTCATCACACAGGCGCGCCGGAAGGCGCACGCCGTGCTAAACCTTGTTTCACACACATGTACCTACCATTTTTGGAAATCGCTACGTTTAGTGTCGAGGCCAATGCACAATCTTATTCCTCTCAATTTGTCACTGTCAATTCGCCGTTCGAACAGGGTGAGTGAAGCAGTTTGACACACTTTTATTGCTCTCAGTTGATGTGACTTGAATCAATCAGGGGTACCTTTGACTGGGATGCATCAGACATTGCCTTTCGGCGTGCACATCACGAGGTAACGACCATCTAACAAATCTTTTCTCTCTGTGTAACGGAGCATTCTTACCCACAGCCGCAACTCTTTCAAAAGATTTCATCCCCGTGCTTAACCCTACTTGAACTCTGGGCCTTCTTCGCACGCCAAGTTTCTGCAATTCCTCAACACCTTCGTCACGTAGGGCAGGCTTTCGTTTTTGCCTACAGGTATCCGTGTTGTAAGGCAGTGGCAGTCTACTACACGGTCTTGTAACTACAGAATTACATTCTCGTGTCGTAGGGAAATAGCATTAGGCATTGTTGCTGAGGTTTTGTGCATAGTCTGATGCTTGGCCTCAACCTCAAATTAACAACGCTGCTTTTTGAGATCATCATCCTTGAGCTTGAATACCAGCGCAGATGTGATGAGAGCTTTGGGACCTGTGGGCAAGAGCTCTGGCGCAGGTTAACGATGACTTGGAGACCTGAATCAGCAGACGACGAGTCAAAGAGTCGGCGGCAGTACGAGACCAAGACGAGTGCCACCCAGAATAGAAAAGAAACACCTGGCATTAAACATCAGTATCCAATGGTCAAAAGTAGGGAATGCATAGGAAGATGTCCCACACTTCGTTGAGGTAGGTAGTCGGCGGGCAGAGATCCAACGAACAAGGAGGTGACCTATATGAACTGTGAGATACTGTGCGAAACAATGGGATAGAAGATTACATACCACGGTCGACAAATACTGCTCGGAGGGATGTTGAGTTCAGCGAAAAGTTTCTTCGCCAGAGTGGGATCGACCATGTCCAACGCCCGGCCAAAGAGTGTCACGTCAATATCGATCTGGACTGAAGGCGACAAAAAGTATGGGCGTATGTGGGTGTCCATAATTGATACAAAAATCCAGAACGCGCCTTCCTCTAGTGTGAGGAGGAGCAGGTTGTCCGCGATCAGCGTGAGCCCTACAAAAATGTCAGCATACGTACACAAGAAAATCTGAGAAACGCACCAGTGACATATTGAACCTCCGGGACCATGGTCAGGTATGCCTAAACACTGACAACACGGGACCCTCGGTACACTGCAACTGTGGGTGATCCGCAAAGCAACGCTGAACATCTCGCTCGACATCCGCCGATGCAGCAACCCGCACCCTTCTTGCCAGCTGAGCGTATACCCCTGGCACAAACCGCGCCTCTCCGTCTGTCACATAGACCAGGCGAGGTACCGCACTGAAGATGGTACGCCATCGAATACAAGCTTCTTGACCATCTTGTTCCTGTCTATGCGCATCCATGTTTGACGCTGGTGACGTTCCCCAGTCTGTTCCATCCCCACGTCCTGAAGCCTTCATTGGTTTCCATACGCCTGAGCCTGCATCAGAGACAACAGTGGGTGACCGAGGGGATTGAGCGGAAGTGAAGGACTGCCAGTTCTGAGGAAGATTCTGTCTTGTCTGGCGTCAACAGCCATATCCCGTCCCATAACACCAGAATCTTCAGACGATCGTGCACCCTGGAAGTGGGCAAGGTTGGGGCGCACGAGCTCGGTGGGAGCTTGGTGCGGAGAGAATTTTGGTGTGTCATATTTGCGAGAAGTAGAGAGAGTACGTTCGATCTCGAGCTGTGGATAGACGCCGAGCCTGCATCGACGGAGGGCATGTCATCTAGAGCTGTGCGAGCAATTCGAGCAACGGGAACTTCACTAAGGTAGATCTCGATGGTGTCTGTCGAATGAGACAAGGTGGGCTTGTTGTGGTTGGCGATGAGGGAACTGACGCCGAGACTGAGACAAACGACTGTGTCAAAGGACTATAAGGTGGCCTGAAAGGTCGAGCTGCTGGTGAATTCCAGTGTTCCTGACGTGAAAGTGGGGAAGAGACTCGTAGAGGCGAAGGTTTGGGAGGAATGTTGGTGGTGCCCGTGCAGTGGGACTGACATGGGAGGCAATAATGGGAGACAAAGACCGCTTGACCTCTGATGCTGTCGGTATCACGACTAGAAATGAAGTATTTAAATATCGATCGAATTAACATGATTAAGGCAAAACTCACGTCTGTTGAACAGACAACTGAATCTCCGTCGTATTCTGAAAGCCCGAAAAACTTCTCGATCGAGGCCATGCACCACCAACAGTCGGGAAAAGTTCGCACAAGGTATCACATCACCTGTCCAAAGTGAATAGGCACCCCATCCCATTAGCCAAATCCCCCTTCAGCACTCCATAGATCATCGGCCCACGTCCTCGTGGATGTATACCACCTGGAGGTCCATGTCCTGCCAATGCCATCCTGAGATTTTGGAACGGTTCCGCCATGAGTTTGGTTTTCAATGGAGGGAGCGCGACGGGGGCAAGCCAGTGTGGGATTGTCAGGGGATGATAGGGCCTGGAGAGAGCGAGACAGAGGTGGCTTTTGGTGCATTTAGATAAGGGAGGAACAGGGATTGGCGGTCAGCTGGGAGGCGGACGTCAGGAACTTTTGGACGGAGATTGGATATGGTCGCTGGGGAAGGTGTTGTAGATGACCAACGTTGGTGGAGGCGAACGATCGTTTATGATTGGATGATTGGATCGATCATCTCCATCAAACAAAGCATCACGATAGGTGCCAGGATGGCGCCAAAGTGAACCGAAATTAAGTGAACCGAAACATCGCCCAAGCTCTATAATTCTGGCTAGAAGCTAGTGCTTAGACTCCTGTTTTACCCACCGGAAAATAGTGTCGAGGAAGAAATGATCAAACAAAGCCTCTGAAGCTGTCACCACCCGTTGCCGTTCAACAAGGAAGGTGAGTCAGTTCGTTGGTCGACTACTCTCATCTGACACCATCGTTTAGGATAATGGATTGCGCCACTAACCGTACTACGTTCCATTTGTAAGGTACCCCCAAAGTGGACAATGGTCATGTGAATCCCAGAACGAGGGTTTGCCAAGTTAGTTCATCCGTTCTTTATCACTGCATCAATACAAGTGATATTACGAGGTGACAGAAATGACTAAATGGATCAACTTGCTTGTGAAATTCGTCGATGATGATACGTACAATAAACATCCATTAGCTTGATGCGCCTCGCAATAAAACGTGAAAGTAAGTTCATGGTTCATGATGTAGAAATCGATGTATGATTGAGGCACCTGAAAGGATTGAAGACGTATGACCAACGTAATCCACGTTCAAGGACTTAAAATATATGCGCTGATTCCCTTTCCCATACCAAATACACGTCTCCTTTCAGAAGCAGGGATTCGATGAATGTATATCTTTGTGATGAAGTTGTTGTTATCGCGTTCCGTTACGGACATGAGGAAAAGCTGATAGCCAGGAGGTTCCTCGTTACCAAAAAAGGTAACATCGTCCTTAGTACCAATGTGAGTGCACGTGTCGGTTACGCGTAGCTTCGTACGAGTCTACAAGCTTTGCGTTTATCTTGGCTGAAATACATTTGAAGAAGCCTCCATCGACTTCAATAGTGTTCGATTGTTTCTGGGACCGCACCACATTGGCAATCTCCTTCATATGTGTGGCATGCGAGTAATTTGTAGTGGACACCAGTTCATGCTTCTCAGTAGCCCCGGCTAGTTATCGGGAATGAGTGGGTAACAAATGAAACCATTGGAAAAATAAAGAACAAACTAGGATTAACAGAATAGTCAAAAATGAGTTTCCAGATAAATCGACCTGGAATATCGATCTTGATGAGGTCGGCAGGAGGTATTGGGATTGGGATGCTACACGTTCAAATGGTCTGTGGCAGGTTCAAACTAAATAGTACATTGGTCTTATAATTATTAGATTGCCGATTATCGATGCTTGATGATCAATGATCGATTAATCGTCGGGCGCTTATTCTAGGCGCCAGCATGGAAATTGCAATACGCCCAATCGGAACGGGACCTCTGACCCGTAGAATACACTTCTCCTCCCAAGAAACCCTCAAGCAATGAATTGTAGTAACCACGAAAAAGTTTCAAGCTGTTCTTCTGGATTGACCTATTTTCTCACTGTGATTATGCTGATCACACGCCCCTCGAATAAGGAATAGCAAATGCCTCATCTTCTCGTGCACCTGATAGAACAAGCGATATATGCAGTGATACAGCGGCGTGGAACTCAAACGGAATGCCTTGTTTTGTCAAGAGCAAGTCAGGAGATATGGTTGTAGTTTGGGTGTGCTTCAAGAACAAAACATGTTGTGAAAGAATTGACCATCAGTTATGGTCATCTTTTAATCGATAACTGGCTTCGGTAACTTGCATTGATCAGATTTTTACTTGCATGAGAATTCATCGACGATCAAGCATCTACCTCAACACTTACAGCCCAAGGCTATGAAGACGACTCAACGATCTCACCCAATTGTCGTCAAAGTTTCTGCACATTAGGTGTGGTGTGGTCGCTCGTTTTCGACTATGATAACACTAAAAATGAAGGTTGGTGGCAGAATACTTACAGCACTGAGGCAACGTTGATGCTAATAAGAACTTCTATTTCCGAAGGCACAATTACGCACAAATATGTGTGCAGTCAAACCATCACATACAATCGAAACGTTGTTGAAGGGCTTCTTGTCGAGGAAACGGAGAAGAACATCAATTCGGGAAAAGTCGACGGCAACGTTGGCTTCCAACTCGGTGATTTCTCCGCCAAGATAAGCGACGAGTACACCCAAGATTTCAACATCAACACAGTATTAGAGGATTTGTGCCGAACGAAGAATGACAAGGAAGATAAAACGACAAAGATTCTGACGAAATCTAGTGAGTACATCTCATGATACCTCTTGTTGTGCTCCATAAACTCACTGCAATCTCACAGTTGAGGTTCAACCAAAAACGAGGGCTTGTCTCTATCAACGAGCTTTCGTAAAGGATGGAATAAACATTAAAACAGGCCAGTTTCGTACCTCCGACCGGCCATTGTCCTTTGAAGAATTCTTCGAGAAGAACTCCGCCACCTACTCTATTCGTCCTTCGGAAGTTCTCCTCGGAATGAAGGTATATATGCGATTTCTCGTTAACCGCAATCTATACTCATGCCATTCATGCTTTCAGGGCCATGAAGGAAAGCAGCTGACATGGAACTTGCACGATTTCCCCAACACCGCAGTCCTCACTGAGAGTACTTTGAAAGTGGCCAACGCCAACATAACCAATAACTCGATGGTATCTGGTCATGAAACCCCCCCCACCGTAAGTTGAGAATCTACTCAATACCACCATGTAAAATGGGGCCCTAACATTCTCTTAGAGATTTAACGACTGGTAGATGGCTTAACGGCGTGTGGGGTCCAGCCACCTCCGATGCGATAAATCGATTTGAGCTTGAGGAAATGATCGTGTATGGCGGATACTCCGAGAATGATCTCAGCCATCGTCCCAATCACATTCTTATCGGCCGCGACTCACGCGACGTACGTTTCATAGGTATCGGTCCTAACACGCGTGTCTTGAGTCAGTACTATCTTGTTGCATACAAGGAACGAGGTAACGATGAAGTGATAACCAAAATCTATGTGTCTGAAAACGGTCCATCCAAGAATAGGCCGAATAACGTGAAATTTCTGGACCTCAGCGATTATATCATTTGTAATGGAACGTTTTCAGCGCGTATCAGATATCTGTGGCTAGTTTGGGAGGTGTCGCAGACTGAAACGAGTAATCTATAGTACCGCATCGAAGTACGTAGATTAAAGCTAGTGATCACATTTGACTGAGTTGTAACAATAACAGTGTACTGTCGCCCTACGACGACTGGGTATGGAAGATCGAAACCGTAGGCGGAATCTTCCCACTTTCGACAGGGTTCAAACCAACAACTTCGAGCTTCACCAGAATTTAGCAGCAAAGTAATTCTAAGGCGGGGTTGGCTTGCTCCCCTTTGCTGGTGGTTTTAACCGTGCAACTCTTTGTCTACCGTTTTTTCTGTTTTGTAGTCTGCAGACCTGTGTCTAGGATGGACTTTAAATGCTGTGCTATATTTCCTACATAGTGTTACAGTCGTTTGCATGTCAAACTCTGTCCTTGTATTTTGAGACCTGTGACGACACGCCCACCAAACAAAATGAGTGCGCGACGCGCGTCTTTCCATTCATCGTCATTGTCATTGTCAATGTCCTTGAAGGGCCATCTTTCAGTTTATTGCATTTCTAGTCCATCTTGGAGATGGCTCAACTAGACAGACATCTTGAATGTTTGCGACCTCCTGCCTAGAGATGAAGACTCTGGCGACGAAACTGCAAGATCTTTTTCAGAGTAAAGTGGGCACGACCAGGCTCTCGACTATATATAACCAAATCCGCCAAATTTTCCTCCAGGTCCGAGGGATCGCAAAACCGCTCGGGCTATGCAGGCTCTGGCCAGCACCGAAGCAGCAGGGAAGGGAAAGGTGGAGAAAAATATGAAGGAGAGCAGGTAGAGGAAAGGAAAGATCGCAGTTTTGCATGAGTTTCCTTTTTTTACATTAGGCTCTGGTTCTTTTTTCTGATTTGCTAAATGACAGAGAAACATATGAAAATGCGCCGTGGAGAAGACGCGATGTAAAGCCTGGGACAACTTCGTGGGCGGTGGCCCCCTTTTTTCTTGGAAGTGTCCTGAAGCAATCGTCAACTCTGCAACTGCAGCCTCCCATGGGCCATTCCTGTCTTGAAAGAACTCCCTGTCATAAGGCCTTAGCTGAAGCGGTGCATCATCTCACCTCATATCTGGAGCATCCATCGTCCTGGACCTCACTGACACTATTCCAGTCAAAGGATATCTTACCCGTTTGACGGGGGTTATCAAGATCTCCTTGTAGGTTAGAAACTATTTCGTACACATTTTCGTTCTCTTGTAGAGATCGATGACGTAGGTGCGGAAGGAATGAGCTGCGCTGGATGGCTTTGGTAGGCGGTCCTTTTCTTCTTTCCATGTTGACAGTCTCTCCGCTCACCGCTTCTTTGATCGTTTCTAGGTCCTCCTATCGTATCTTTCCTATCCCTTCCTTCCTTTTTCCAAACTCTCCCCGAAGGCTGTGGCTGTGACCGTAGTGAAGAAAGACCCTGTTCGTGATCGTGTGAAGGAGTGGGAGTGTGACAAAGTATTCGAAAGTCGATCGGTTAATGGTTCGGCCACTCATCCCTTTTATGTGGGGGCTAACTGGATATTTGATGTTATAGATATGTCGACGAGCCTGTACAAATCCTCTGCAGCGCGGCTAGCAGGGAGGTCAACGCCGATGCTCACCTTTGCTTCAGCAGATGATGAGGGTTCAGAGAGGAGGAGTCTTGACAGGCGTGAAGCTTGGGAGGATTATATCGTCCTGCACAATCGTGAGTTGCTTTGAGACCTTCGTGGGTCAACTTACAGCTCATATGTACCTTCTTACTTAACACCGTCTGACATATCCTCTGTACGCCAAGCAGCCCGTGACAAACGAGTTACTGCTGATGTACTCATGGACCAGATGGCTATCTGGACGCGTAATGTTGTGCGTCAGCTGGACCTTTCAGACATTCGAAACCTAATCCAGAGACCAACTTCTACAGAAGTAGTTGAGGACGCGGGCCAGACCTTCACCTCGTCGTCAACTGACGAGCTCAACTTCTCAATGTCCAATTATTGCCTGTTGCGCCTGTATATCGCTCCGCAAACAGCACGAACCGATTATCTCGTTTTTCTCGCAAGATTCTAACTGCAAGTTAGTTTTTTTTATCAACCAGGGCCAGTCATTCAACAATTATGTGAGCGACTCTTTTGCCATCGCAGCTGTTGCTTCTTCGGGCCTCCAGTGGACCTTCAAAATGCAGAGAGAAGAGTAGGTGCTATAAGAACCTCTTCGAGCCCATGTAGCACCAATTTCGATGCTGGAAACAAAGAATAATAAAAATAACTGTAAGGGTCTGAATGTTTTGATCTGTCTGGTCTGACTGGTTCGTATTATTAAGGAACTTCCTCTGCCTCCCTCCGCGCATTGATTGTTGGAGGCTCTAAATAGCAGTTTAATCATCACACCTCCGCTTAGCTTGCAGCCGCTTAGCCTTGAGGATGAGGATGAGCTCGATATGCGGGACATATCCTTCGTCCAGGCCTCCGCTTCCTTCCACGAGCTGACTGGTCGTTGTTGCACTTGGAGGCCTACCCCAGCGGCCGCGCGAACATGCAGGTCTCAACACTTGATACCTCGACACAAATTAATCTCTTTGCTTCCTTTGTGTTTGACAGCGGTGGTTTAGTTTGCGGATTCAAAAGAATTCTTTCAATTGCTCGCCTGCTAAATGATCGTGATGGTCGCTCGCTTCCCATACTTACATACTGGGCAGCCTGTGTGGTTATCTCCACATAAGTACTAATTAGCTCAATGTTGTAGATAGATCATACAAAGCTACCGCTGCGACGATGGTTAGACAGACCAAGTCTGTCTAACTTAGCTTCTAAATTGTGCTACAATCGAGTGCCCATAAACCAGCCCCGGTCCCTCACTAGATGCGGTGGTAGAGACTTGGAAAATGAAACATCGGTGTAATGTTGTGGACTGTGGATGAGCAGGGCCTGGAAAAACACAAATGTCTGCGGGGTACTAATAAATTACAATGTTAAGGGTGAACCACATGACGGACTCGAATTCTATATGGTGCAACAAAAAGGAGAACGACAGTGTCATGTCACGTCGCTAGTGCGTTTTATGTGACCTATCCCTGACGATATCGGATTTATCTGATCTATTCAAGCGGCTTCGAGCAATCTACCTACCCCGCCCACCAATGGAGGCTTTGTAAGTGGAGGATTTGGTATTCAACAGTTTACTTAGTATTTCAGAGATCTCATCGACCTTGATAATGTCACTACTTGGATTAACAGTAGGAATGGTACTATAGACGAGTGCATTGATGAGGTCAAAGACGGATCGATGTTCTTACTCGCAACCACTGAGAACGCGATTTACCGAGAGCAAAAGTGGGATCCGGGAGTAATCATGGAAGGTGAGAGGCTCTGCGTTACCTCCTAAGCAAAATCATTGAACGTGGCAGAGTCTCGCAAGACGTTCCGTTATCGAAGTCGCAAAATTCACACTTTTGCTAAAACAAATTTGGCAAGAATAACGTGGACAAATTTCTCGCACGGAAACGCAAAGTATACAGTTAAAGCGTACGTAGAAGTCTCTAAACTTCGAAAGAAATGTAGAGACTTGTCAATTACGCTGGAACCTAGAGAGCAGTCGGACGACAGGTAAACTAGTAGTCAATCCCATTTCTCATCTCACAGCTGTATTTTGCAGGGTTATTGAAGTAGAAAATGCAGCCAACGAATTGGCAGAGGGTCCCGCAAACAGAACGTTTTGGGAAGTAGTACTGTGAGGGTGTGGAGCCGGTTAATGTCAGGTAAAAATGTGAGGAGATTAACCAGTGTGACTTTGAAGAAGAACCTGCAAAAAAGAGTGAATGAGGCAAAAGAGGGAGACATGGGCCGGATGAAGGACTCTGTATTGGACCTTCAGAGATATCCTCGTCATGTCGCGAAGGGAATCCGGGACTCGGATACGGAGAAGGAAGGACTGCCCCGTTGAAACTGGCTTCATCGAATCACGATTCTTGTAGTAGAGGATGACGACAGGGATGAGCTAACAACAACGATCCAATCACCACAACATCAACCACCTCGCGCTGTACACCCAAGAGGACTTCAACGGAGGTGAGTTTTACTTTAATTATGGTTGATTAGATAGATATCTAAATTGCTTCTGTTCTAGTTAGATATCAAGCAGACTTTGTCTCCCATTATTACCTCCCCTGTCCTCACCACTGGCACTACAAACGTCGCCTCTGCTTTCACGTTAGAAACACTCGACTTCACCAGCGGCTCAACCTTTCAGCCCCTCTTCAGCCAACTACAACAAGCCCACGTTCTCACCTTCGACAAACAGCATCTATTTTACCCTTGGCGAAGCTCCCATTGCACGAATTTCTCCTTTTACTCGAACAGCTCTACATTGAATGCGTCTCATCAGAACTGGATCTTGGCAGGTCGGCCTCTTGTCGACGTAGACTCGGTGTCCTTCCCCAGCTGTAGCATCTTCCCGAAATGGCACACTAAAATTCCTCCGCACCAAGTTCTCGCTCCCAAATGTGAGAAGTAATCTCAAGCATGACGACAGTTCTGTCCTTACGCCTAGATCTCCCACAGCCGAGGCCTATCCACTTCAAGTGCAAGACATGGGCTTCGAACTTCGACCTCGTGAGCCCAAACTTGGGTCCGCGATACTTTGAGGACTCGTGTCGTGGGACGGGATATGGCTGTCTTCACAGTCCTTCACTTTCGCTCAATTTTCCGCGGCCACTTACTGTCGCTCAGGTGTATGGCAACCAACGAAGGTTCTGGGACGTGAGGGGTAGAACGTACTCTGAAAATTTATCAGCGATAAATATGGACACGAATAGACAGCGTAGACAAAATGGATGATCGTTTTGGGCTTTGTACAGCCGTCACAGTTGAGGAAGAACAAGAACAATGATGATTTGATTATTTTTTGTTGGGATACTTTTCGATGGTGTATCATCTTTAGTGTGGTTGTACTGAAGATGATAATGAAGATGATGGTGAGTTTGATGTTGGAGTTATGTTGGAGGCTGGAGGTGACGATACTTATGCCTCCAAAGTTTATTCTCAAGAGTCGACGTTGCACACCAGTTTGAAACCCACTTTTTGAAGGCGGCATTCTTTATGTGCGTTATGCGTTCGTTGTTCTTGTCTTTCCTCTCCTGTAAGACCCACTGGTGATGCGGATTTGATAGTGCACAGTTAGTTTATGGTAAGAAGGAAAGTTAAAGATGTACGACCTGGCTGTTTTCTGATGTCTTCTCTTCAAGAACTACTACATATATAAAGGAAGATAGATTGAAACTTTATTGGAGACGGGAGAACTTGGGTACTTACGGCCTAGCTTGCATTCGTCATTAGCAGCGAGACTGAGAACTTTGCCCCCCTGAAGTTTGAATTGATAATTTGGCATCTGAAATGAACGATATTGGGGCTTAAAATACCCGGCTTATATAGAGAGCATTGCAGAGGATGCGGGACACTAGAAGAAAATAAACTATGACTATTTTGGATTAGAACCTTGGTATTGATTGATGTCAGTTGGGCAATTTAAATGAGCTGTATTCGGGCTATGGCACTGAAGGACCTACCCATTGCCGACAATTGGTGACCAAATTGAGCTGTGGCCGTCCTAGAAGAACAGGTGGCAGACGAAAGTGTAAGGAGGCATAGGACATGCGCTCAGTCCTGAGAGGTCTGATAGCCCTACAGATCCCGGAGCAGCTTGAAGGGTAAGTAGTGCGCGGCCAAAGTATTGTGATGGGTGGCGGTAATGCATTCAGTAGCGCGTCCTCAAAACTTACGTGTGAATCGGAGCACCTTGCCTCTGGAAAGATAATATCGAATGATTGCTTGAAGTTGAGGTAAAGAGGAGACATGATTCCCAATGCATGAAGATCGGAAAAGAGAATATATATGTATTAATTAATTGCTATCTGCATGATAATAAACTCAAATATCTGATTAAGAATAAGTACCATTACAACCCGCGCCCTTGAAATTTGAGGATATCATTGCTTGAAGAGCGTGGAAGCGTATTCA